>JAFVLL020031484.1:107500-222174 GCA_021397915.2 Tor tambroides
TGACCCTTAGTTTCTGTTAGTTTGATTATTTTTTCACACAATTTTGACTAAAAATGTAACATTTATAAATCTGCAGAAACAGAAAATTATGGTTGTGAACGAATATTTGCAATTGATCAGATGATTTTCAACAAGACTTTTGAAAAGGAAAATGAAACGGTCATAATAATAAAATAAATGTTAACTTTTTACTTACTTTTAGTTTATTTATTTTTTTGTTTATATAGAATGTATTTATGTTTATTTATTCATAATTTAGTTATTAACTTAGTTAAGTTTCATTTATAAATAAACATTTATTTATTTTACTAGATAAAATATTTTTATTTAGTTATTTATTTATATAAAATGTATTTGTTTATTTAATCATTATTTACTTATTTACTTTTAGATTATAAACAAATGTATTTATTTATTTATACTAAATAATATGTATTTACTTATTTATTACTTATTTATTTTACATTTGATTGCACTGTTTTTCACTTTTTTTCTTTTTTTGTGGACCACCTAGAACCCCATTGTGGCTGGCATTATTATCTGTTCATTTAGAAAAGTCTGTTTATTTAGAAAAGCACACCTCTCCTCAACAAGCCACACAATTTATAAAATAATTAAACAGTGCAAAATGACATACATGCCTAAGTGAATATTAGGATTTAGGGTTTTGTTGTTAATAGTAATGCTTAACTTGGCCAGCAGTACTAGTTAGTAATTTTAGTTCTTAAAACAGAAGAAATATTTAAGAAATAAACTGTTCTCACCAAACACCTCTGGCTGCTTTGCTCTGGAAAAGTGGATGATGATCTGAACCTATAACCAGCAATGATACAAATTATCAGCAAATTGTTAAAGCATTATAATGAAATGCTTCATTAGCATACAGACCATAATTGCATAATTGCAGTTTTTCAATTAATCTCTACAGGAACATTAACTGTCTACTTTTTATTATTATATTTTTTATACTTCTTATCCGGTTTTTCCATCACCATGTTAGAACTCCAAAACATTGTTAGATTTTTGTTAGTCGAACATCCCAAACACTGAAATATACATAAAAACAAATACAAAAAATAGAATAAAGTGAGTCTTATGGGACTGAATGGGACGGTAAATCATACCAGGGTCTGGAGCGTCAGGCTGGAGAGCAGGGAAATCGTTGTCAAACATGAATGTGCTGTCATACTCAGGATTCACCTGCAATAAAATGGAGGAAAATACGAAACGATTGTTTAATCACAGTCCGGTGATAAAACATCCCGAAGTGCTGTCTTTCTTTCAGTTTGCTCTTCCTCAGGTTGACATATCTGACTAGACAAGCTGCTTCCAGCCAAACGTATATATGAACGACGTGAAAAAGTGAGTTCAAGAGTGCATGTTCAACATATTGTCTGAATGTAAAGTAGCCTGGCAACTTTCTGTATTTAATTAATCATTAAATAATAATGTCCAGGAATGAGAGAATCAGCCAAGAACATTTGTCAGGCTTAAATAAACTGTGCCACTGAATATTCATCGCTGTATAATTCACATGGGCAGATGGAGAGAAATGTACATTCAAGGAAAGGATATCACCGTATTTTTCTGCTTAGTCAGAGAATGTTGTATAATGATTGCAGACACAACACTTTCCACAGAGAAGATGGTTTCATCTGTGTTCATAAAAAAACTCCCACAATGCTTCAGGCTGAGCCAGAGGTGTCGACAGCTTATAACTATAAGCTCATGAATGTTTAAAATCCAGTAAATAGACCGTTTTACTACTATCGGATAACTTGATACTTGAAAATAGTGCATGTAAATGAATCGGAAATGGCACTGCAGTGATTCAGCACAAAAAATAAAGAATATATTTATACCCCTCAATGAATTTAACTAAATAAAAGCATTCATTTTGTTTTACAGAAATATTCTGGGTTCAAAAAGTCAGGATCTACTGACATCCGTGCATGTTAATATAGGACCGGATCATTATCCTGGGACACGGGGTCTTATTACATTTTAAATGACAGGTGATTTGCCAGAAAAAAAAGGAAACATAGCATTAGGCAACATTATTCCTTAGATTTAGGAAGTTAAAAATCACATTAACTGTTTTCTGCAGTGGAAGTCTATGGGGCACGACATTGCACCAGTATGTATTAAATGTACACTACTGTTCAAAAGGTTGGGGTCGTAAGATTTTTTATTTTTTTTTTTTTTTTTGAAAGAAGTCCCTCTAAAAGGCTGCATTTATCTGATCAAAAATACAGTAAAAATATAATTTTTGTAATATTGTGAAATATTATTACAATTTATAACAACTGTTTTCTATTTAAACATATATTAAAATGTAATTTATTCCTGTGATCAAAGCTGAATTTTCAGCATCATTACTCCAGTCTTCTGTGTCACATAATCCTTCAGAAATCATTCTAATATGCTTATTTGCTGCTCAAGATACATTTCTGACTATTATCAATGTTGAAAACAGCTTTGCTTATTTTTTTTTATTTTTTTATGTAAAAGTATTTACTGTTACTTGATTAATTTAATGCATTCTTGCTGAATAAAATTACGATTTTTTTTTTTTTTTTTTTTTTTTTTTTTTTAACTGACCCCAGACTTTCGAATGGTATAGTGTATACTTTCTTAAAATGTGACCCTGGACCACAAAACCAGTCATAAGTAGCAGGGGTATATTTGTAGCAATAGCCAAAAATACACTTTATGGGTCAAAATGATCGATTTTTCTTTTATGGCAAAATCATTAGGATATTACGTAAAGATCATGTTACATGAAGATATTTTGTATATTTCTTACTGTAAATATATCAAAACTTAATTTTTGATTAATAATATGCATTGCTAACAACTTCATTTGGACAACTTTAAAGGCGATTATCTCAATATTTTTATTTTTTTGCACACTCAGATTCCAGATTTTTAAATAGTTGTATCTCGGCCAAATATTGTCCTATCCTAACAAACCATACATCAATGGAAAGCTTATTTATTCAGATGATGTATAAATCTCAATTACAGAAAATTGACCCTTATGACTGGTTTTGTGGTCCAGGGTCACAAATAACAATATAGATAACATTTTCAATGCTTACATACTTAATAAAATGATAAAACAACAAACTTCAAAAATTTGCTTTTACACCCTCTATAATGCTGTGTAAAAAATTACTTGTTGATAATTGTTTGTTGATAACTACTTTCTATTGTAATCGGCACCATGTAAAGATTGTTGATTAAGTTGTTTTGAATCAAGAACATTCAATTTAAAATTCAGTTACAGTTTGATTAAACTATTCACTATATTTAATATATATATATATATATATATATATATATATATATATATATATATATTATATACCTAAACTTTTTAGAATAATTTTGACATGCATATAAAATTATATCTCTAAAGTGAAATGGCTTTATACCAGATAAAATAAATAAATAAAAAAAAATAAAAAGAAGAAGGAGAAAAAGAAAAGAAGGTTACATGTAATCTATCTGTGAGGTAATGTTATAACATCAAAAGAGCTTGGATAGGCTACCTTTCACTTTTTTTTTTTTAATCTCACTTCTTTTGCCTTGACACCTCAGCAACCAGTTGAAAAAGCTGTCTGGTTGCTCACCTCTCCATTAGCTCTCACACTGCCGGGACAGAGGGGGTTGTTCGGGTCATGTCGTGGGATGTTGTCCTCTGGAGGTTTCTCCACCTGTCCTTTCCACGGACGCTTCATCCGATGGGCCGAGACCAGAACCCAGGAGTCCCGCAGAGGATTGTACCTTAAATGCTGGTGCTCTGAATCAAAGATCCTTATAAGTAAATGGTTTGATTGTAAAGGTAAAAGGCAGAACTTTGCAACTCAGCATGTTAATTTCTGCCACAGAGTAACAAACGAATAATCTTTTGAACTAGTAGATTTCGCAAAGCGCTTGTAAATTATTCGAATTTGATATGAAAAAAACTGACAGGTTGAACAAACCATAACTATCATAAAATTCCAAGCAGCGGCCTATACTTATTTTAAAACATTGTGATAATAGCATGCATAAAACATATATCTAAATGCATTTTGCTTAAAAAATGACTGCTAAAATTCGGCGAAGGGTACTTGTGGAGTGATGCCTAATGACTTTTAGTTATGAAATGATCTTGAACCGATTCATTAACATAAACTGTCCGAACGAACCGATTCTATAAAATGATTCGGACATCCCACCGCCAGTTAAATCACATGATCAGCTACGCTTGACATCCAGCCGTCACGTGACTCATGTGCAAGTGTACTATTTTCAGTAGATTCAAAAGACAGCAGTATGAAACAAAAAGAGGTCATTGCATGATATCTAGATTTGTCTATGAATCATGCACAGTTCAAAGGTCGGAAATAAATATGCATAGCCTTTGTGTCAAAATGTAAAAAACATTCCTCACCTTTAGGATCAAACGTGGTTTTACTGGTACTGGCCATCTGACTGTTTAATGCTTAATAAAATCCCCTGTGGTTACGTAATCTATCTGATCACCTGTTAGGGGGGTTTTAACATGAATTCATTGATTGTTTCTTTCTAGAGTTTCAAGTTTTCATTTGATCTTCCTCCTAAGTATCCTCAAGTGAACAGCGCTGCGCACATAAAACGCAGTACGTGGCTTCTAAAGATGAATAGCCCGAACAGTGCTGGCACTGTTTACAGGCTCCACGAGAACATAAATAATACCGTATACATAAATACATTCATTTATTCGATATGTTTCACTGAATCCATAAAAGCTGTTTGTGTATTTTGCGTATTTTGGTGGCTTATTGATGATACTGATACGCCGCATTCTTCCGTGTAGCGCCCTGTGCGATTTCATTGGACTAGAACTCGCCGTTTGTGGCAGCCGATTGGTTGTCACAGACGTGACGTCATCTCGCGTCAGCGTCCGTCACCTTTCATGAGTGCCATGCTCTGTGTCTGAATGAAGTCTGTTTAATGTCTTTTGCAATCTTTGACAGCGGTATACTTTGAAACAGTCGTTTGTGCTCGGATTACGATGTCTTTAATAAGAATTATTTTAAAGATGGTGGTGGTTCTCGGCTTTCTGGTGTTGACAGTTCAGTTTATAAGATATTGGATGGCTAATAAACAATATGTCTTTACAAAGGAAGATGTTGCTAAGTTAGCCAAACAGTATGCAGGTAAGTAAACACACATAACCAGTTTCTATTCTAAAGTTATATCTGTTGCTAAGATATTGCAATAATTGGTTTCTATATTCTTATTCTTATCTTGTATATTGCTAATATACACTTCCCAGCACCACAAAGCTTCAAAGTTGTATTCAGATTGTCATATTGTCTATCTAAAAGAGTTGTTTAAAGTATATTTTGAGCACATATTACATATAATAATATAACAGTCCACTAATGACTCTTCCCAACTTGTCACTTGTCTGATAGATGTCTGAACCAAAATAAAACTAGATGTCTAAACTGTGTTTGTGTGCCATAGGGCAGGACCACGAGCAAGCCTTCTCTAAGGTGGTGGTGGAGCTGCGGAAGAGGTATCCGGGTCACATCCTGCCCGATGAGGACCTGCGGTGGGTGTTTGTGAATGCAGGCGGCTGGATGGGCTCCATGTGTCTGCTGCATGCTTCTCTCACTGAGTATGTGCTGCTGTTTGGGACAGCGGTGGACACGGGTGGACATTCAGGTAGGTCAAAAACTTCACCAGATCCTATTTGTCCTCAAAATCAGAAGAAAGAAATAAAAAATATATAAAATTAAGCCTACTATAGAATCATTATGGGGTTTTTTTTGTTGTTGTTGTTTTTTTTTTGCACTTTAAGCACCAAATTCAAATTAACTGGGTTGCAAAAAAAAAAAAAATAATA
Source organism: Tor tambroides (assembly GCA_021397915.2). NCBI lineage: Eukaryota > Metazoa > Chordata > Actinopteri > Cypriniformes > Cyprinidae > Tor > Tor tambroides. The sequence goes on from JAFVLL020031484.1 coordinate 113,385, forward strand.
ATAGTAATAATAATTGAAAGAAAATTGTGTATAGCACTATTATTTAGAATATAAATTTGTATAGTATTTTTACTATAATACTGTAAAAAAAAAAAAACTGTATTACTGTATTAATAATCTAATGGGAATCACTATTAACAATAATTGTAATTGCAAAAAAAAAAAAAACATCAAGATGAATTACAGAAGTAAGAATCTGGAGAGGAAAAAATAAAGTCACAAAACCTAATTTTCTGTATTCCCAATTTATATTATTTTGTTGGTGGTGGTGGTGTTTTGGCTTGGTTTCTAACTAAAATAAAGAAAGTTTAAGCTGAAGTATTACTAAAATTACTAAGACTATAAAACTATATTTGTAACGTTTTCTTTCTTTTTTTAGTTTTTGTGATTTATTGACAGTTTAAATAGTATTTGTTATTTGAAATCGATCTATAAAATATTAATATTAGATGAAAAGCATATACTTAAAAAATTTAAACGAAAATTAAAAATGTTGCCTGTGCTACTAATTGAAATTAAGTTTAAATGATTAAGGGCCAGATTTACTAAACAGGGCAAATTAGCATTAGAGCGCAATTCCATAAAAGCGCCGATGGGAGGGGAAAGTTCTGCGTGTGATTTACTGAAAATGTGCACATTATAGAACACAGACGCAGCCAGATCATTTCCATAATGACCAGCACAATCTACTAAGAGCAGCGCAAATTACCACCTGCTTTAAGATATGCTTTTTGGGGGTGTTAAATAATGGCGCAAATACCAGTAATTTGACGAGTGCAAATGTTAGTACACTCTTAAAAATAAAGGTGCTTAAAAAGGTTCTTCAAGCGATGCCATAGAAGAACCATTCAGTCAAAGGTTCTCTAAAGAACCATCTCTTTCTTACCTTTTTATAATCTGAAGAACCTTCTTTTGCCAGAAAGAACCTTTTGTGAAACAGAAAGGTTCTTTATGGAACCATTTAGACAAAAAGGTTCTTCTATGGGATCGTGAAGCACCTTTATTTTTAAGAGTGTAAATCACATAGCGTGATTCATTTTAATACTCTCCTCCCATAAATTTAGCATCTAAAAGGGAAACTCCTACAAACGCATATTCAATAAGATCAGGTGCAGAAATAACTCTGTCCACGCCTTTTCAGCGCTAATTCGTCACCGTGCGTCTTTAGTAAATCCTGACAGTAATATTTTAAAGCCAAAAGACAGTTTGCGCTGGACTAAAATTAAAATAAAAGGTACTATATTATATATAAATGTATGTTTTTGTTTTTTTTTCCGCTACATCTTAGGCGTGCTCCTGCACTAAATGCGACATTGACACCAGATACATCTGTTTTGCCACATTATTTCTTGTATTTTCACATTGATTTGATATTTGTGTCTCCTTCAGGTCGTTACTGGGCAGAAATATCTGACACTATCATTTCTGGAACGTTCAGGCAATGGAAAGAAGGCACGACTAAAAGCGAGACTTACTATCCAGGTATAACAACCACACATCACCAACACACACTTCAGTCTAACAGTGCTTTCAGAGCTGAGCCGTAAATCTTGTCTGTGCTTGTCCTGGCAGGAGACACTATAGTGCATGCGGTGGGAGAGGCCACTTCAGTGCAGTGGAGCGCCGGGACGTGGATGGTGGAGTACGGCCGAGGATTTATTCCCTCCACGCTGGGATTCGCTCTGGCCGACACGATCTTCAGCACCCAGGACTTTCTAACACTATTTTATACTGTACATGTTTATGTGAAGGGTATGCTCCTGGAGGCTAGCGCTTTCCTCACTGACACCGGCGTCCTCTGAAAAGCACACGGTGCCGTACGTCACGTCCCTTTGTTATTCTGATAACTTCGTTTGCTAATGGAGAACCAACGACTTGTTGAATTGGATGTATGGAAAGCACTTAATGTAATTACTTTTCCAAAAATTAAAGTTTTATTTTCCATACTATACAAAGAGTTTATCAAATGTCTTTTCTAAAGGTGAAATGTATTTTTGGTCAACAAACTGTTTGTGGTCCAATGTCTGTGTTTTAATGTGGCAAGATGTTTTCAGCACTGTCCAGTAACGGTTATTACGAGGTATGGATAAAAAAAATCAAAAGGTAGTTTTCTGTATTTCAAGATCACACTCTTTGCACCTTTTAATATACTGTGAATATTAATTGTTGATTTATTTTTTCATAAGATACATTGTTCAAAACTGATGTCTCCTGTTCAGCCTGCAGTCGCTCCAGAATAAAACCATCAATTAGAATTGTTGAATAAGTCTTTGATTAAATTAATGAATAAATTTATTCAATTATTTATTTATTTATTTATTTATTTGCTGAGGTTATTTAGAAATGAGGGTGTTTTTTTTTCTTTCCTGTTATGTGTCAAATAAGGAATATGACAAAAAAAACTTTTTATTTTCCATAATGTACAAAGAGTTTTTTTTTTGTTTTTTTTGTTTTTTTAAATGGACATTTGCAAACAATTGACAGTTTTTTTGTTTGTTTTTTTTTTTTTTACATGCTGATTTGCTGCTTAAGAAGCATTTGTTATTATTATCAATGTTGAAAAGTTTTTGCTACTTATTGGTTTTGTGGAAATCATGATACAGTACCATTCATAAGTTTGGGGTGAGTAAAAAGATAGATAGATAGATAGATAGATAGATAGACAGATAGATAGACACACACACACACACACATATATATATATTTGCCTTGAGTTATTATTTTGGAATGAATGTAAAATTCTAAAAAACACACTTGATGAGATTCATACATGGCTTTAATAAAGAGAATATTAATTACATTGTTAATGTAAAAATATAAAATAATTTTAATGTAAAAAATATTTTTTTTTAAATATATTTTTCTGATAGTGTAAGTAATGTTTGTTTAACCAAGAAAATGTGACTAGGACATTCCTCCTCATTTCAGATCACGTGACACTGAAGCCTGGAGTAATGCTGAAAATTCAGCTTTGATCACAGCAATAAATTACATTTTACAATATAATCAAATAGAAAACAGTTATTATAAATTGTAAAAATATTTCACAACATTACGAATTTTATTGGATTTTTTATCAAATATATGCAGCCTTGGTGAGCAATATTCCAAATCTTTTGACCACTATATGTAATTTTGCATATTATAATCATATAATGCATATGTAGTTTTTCCCGTTGGTGATCAGCGGCAGTATCAGGGACACACACACGGGCGCGCGCTCGCTCATTCATTTTAGCTCGCCGCTGTGTGTTTGTGTGTGTGTGTGTGTGTGTTCATATTAGCATGGAGCTCTCTTATCAAGCTATAAGGACTGCTAATCATGCCAGAGAGGCGGTGAGTGCTTAAGTCAAGCTGTTGTTGTAACTGTGTTAAACGTGTTAAACTTTGTTCTCTATGATTTCACACGCGGGACAGACCGGCGATAAACTGGAACTTGTTGAGCTGCAGATGAGCTAAAATATTCGTATGAATGCGTATAAAGGAAAGAGTGTGTGTAAATATACATAAATATGGTGAGGTAAACGGTGTACGAATTAAGTCTTAGTTTATAAATAGCCTTTTGGGTCATATTTTTGACAATTAGCAACATGGCTAGTTAGTTACTAAATACGCATGTTTACAGAGTCCTGTGTTGCCATAGCAAACTGTCATACTGTCTTTGCACTTCGATTAATGTAGGATTTTGCGCCATCTAGCGGATGGTGAGTGGAGTTTATTAAAAATACTAAATTCTAAAATCTGTAATGTAACTAAAATGTATAATTTTAAGTAACACTTAAAAATATTCCCACAGATTCCCCGCAAAATAAGCTACTACAGTTGCTGCAAGTAACGTTAGTGTAACCATATTTAAGTTGTGACACATTTAGTTTGTTGATGTAATTTTAAATAAACGTGTTATGAATGTATTTTCTTAGGAGGAACTAAGAACAGAAACACGCAGGAGAAACTTGCTGGTTTTGATTTATCATCATTTACTGGAGGAGGGGTGAGATCTTAAAAACATTTCTTAAAATGGCATGAACATTAAATGACTCTAAATTAAAGAAAAGACACAAGTGTAAATACATTGAAATATATATATTTTTTTTTTTTTGGACTGCACAGGTATATGGATTCAGCTAAAGCCTTAGAGAAAGAAAGCAGTTTTTCTTTATGCCGTTTTGAGGTGTGTGATAATGTTGACCTGGAGACTGTTCTCATGGAATATGAGAGTTATTATTTAATAAAGTTTCAGAAATATCCCAAACTAACAAAGAAACTGGCAGAACAAGGTGAGATTTTACTCTTAATTTCATTCAACTTTATAAGTATTGTAATTTTTTTAAATAGCCTATAGATATGTTTATTCTTAATAATAGATCAGCAGTTGATGTGCTGTTGTATGTATGTATGTATGTATATATAATTCAGTATAATTTTTTTTAGGAGAGAGTCGGCTTGTAAAGAGCTGTGGTAAAAGAAGGTATGTACAGTACTTTTCTAAAAAAGAACATTTAAAGACTCAGTATAATTTTGTTTTTATTCACCATGTATGTGTATTCATTTGTGAAAGGACGTCGTCGTCCAGTCACACACTCCCAAGAATCAACTCCATCCAGCGACCTCCATCCAGAAACACAGTTAAAAAGACTGAATCTAAACTAACAGGAAGAGACATCAGTAAATCCAGTGTAAGTCTATAAACATCATTTATATCTGTTATGTAATGATTATGATTGAACAAACTACCCTCTATAAATTTTAAAATATCACTTTGCATGATGTGTCCAGGAAGGAGAGCACCTGACACCTGCGGACACATCAGGGTTCGGTCTGAATGTGTCTCCTCTCATCAGGAATGGGGCAGAAGAGGGAACACACATGAGAAAGGTCTTTCGTTTGAAATGATAATTTTGTCATCATTTACTCACTGTCATGCCATTCAAAACCCAAATGATTTTCTTTCTTCATCAGGGTCATCAGGTTGATTACAGGAATCTGATTCATGATGCAGTTAAAGGTGCCGCTAACGACACAGTTCTGCCCTGTGCAGATTTCTCAGTAGGTCAGCTGTATGTTTCATTCAGGTTCAAAGCAACTGAAACTCTGCTGGAAGCAGCTGTGATATTCTGTTGATTAACATAGAAAATAATTCTGAAACATCCCTCATCCTTTTATCTGACAGGAGCGCTTGCTGAAACCCATAAGTGCCTTCATTGGGATGAACAGTGACATGAGGGAACTTGCAGCAGTTATTAGCAGAGTAAGTCAATGTTTATAAAAATAACTTCTCGTGTTGCAGTTTGTTTGAAGCTATATTACGGAAATATGATCAAATCTGTCATTTTACCATAAAAGTAATAATGTAAATTCACTTATCATGAAGACAATGAGGCCTTCTCAGAATTATATATATATATATATATATATATATATAGATGATTCTTATTTAATTCTCATTACAGTAATACAGTACAGAGAATCAATCTGTATTGACAGTCATGTGTTAAAATTACTGTGTAAATCTAAATTACTGTCCACACACTGAATAAAGATTCAGAGTAAAAATTCTAATAGAAAAGAAATACATATTTGCATTTGAATAATTTTTTTTAATACATTTTTACCAGACTTTTAATCAGTGTGTGGACAATTTATTTATTTTATTTTTTTAATTATTACTTTTTTTCTCAGTCATTTGATTTTTAATTCATGCACCTGAAGCATTACATGTGTAACTGAGTTCAACAATCTATTCCTATTTATGCTTTAGATTAAAATCAACAAGAAGTAGAACAATTACTACAGTTTTACAATTGGGAGGGGAAATGTCATAAAAATAATGTTACAATGCAAAATATCTTGATGGGTCTAAAATAAGCTTCATCTTCATTCATTTGATTTTTATGTTTCACCCATTTATACAATATTTCACTTTTAAAGACAAAAATAGGACAATCAGATAATGAAAAAATACTGTGCAATTCCAACATTGATTCAACACTAGAGAGCAGCATACCGTCTGTTTTATAATACAGTGTGACACATCCCAATATCATTGTGTGTGTGTGTGTGTGTGTGTGTGTGTGTGTGTGTGTGCTGGAACATGTATTATTGAAGCTCTCCATTTCATCTTTCTCTCCTGTCTCTCCATAAAGGATATCTATTTACACAATCCCAACGTGCGCTGGGACGACATTATAGGCCTGGAGGCTGCCAAGCGATTAGTCAAAGAAGCTGTCGTCTACCCCATTAAGGTGCTTGGCTGCTAAACACTTTGGTATTTCTCAAGCTGCCGCCTGCCTTCGATTCTGAATACATCTCCACTAACGGCTAGAGGAAAGCCAGGCTCAGGGTTATTTCTTAAGATGACATGAAATCTATACCTGAATACCATCCAATCTGACCGCTCACATATCTGCCTCATCTCTGGCCTCTCTGGTGATGACTACAAATCCACAATACACTCCTGACAAAACAGGAAATGCAAACGTTATTTGTCTTCCCAGACTCAATTGTGTGGCGAAGGAGCCTGTTGTCGTACAGAATTACCTGGAAATTCTGCTTGCGCAGCTTATTTTTGCTTGTAGTACATGTAGTAAAAATTGTATGAAGAATATGATTACATTACATTATGCTGAAAGACATTCAGAGGCTCAGTTTTGTCAATACATGGACCTTTTCATGCATTAGATGAAGATGAAGTGCTGTCTGACAGTTAATTGGTCGATGAAAATATTCGTTTTTGTTATTCACCTTAGCGTGAAGGCAACAAACTACTGATTATGGTGAAATCTCCACTCAAAACACCCTAGCAACCTCACCTCAGTAGCCAACTAGCAACCATCAAAAACAACTTATCAATGGCTTAACAATCAGAGCACCACAGCAACAACCTAGCAACACTCTTACAGGTACTCAGAAAACCTTAGCAGCCACCTAGCAACACCCTAGCAACCAGCGAGAACATTGTAGAAACTAACTAGCAACTGTCTGGAGCACCCTAACAATGCTCTAACAACCATTCAGATTACAACATCCTTAGAAACTTACTTGTAATGTCCTAGTAACATCTTAGTAACCAACGTACTAATATCCATTCAGAAAACCTTAGTAACCACCTACCAACACTCTAGTAACCACTCAGAACATCATAACAACCAACCAGTAACTATCCAGAACACAATTATGACAGCATATGCTGGTAATGTGTGTTTTGAAGCATGGTAGCTGATTATGAGCTGGTTTAAGCTAGTCCCAAGCAACTAGCTCCTGCTTAGGACCAGCTCATAACCAGCTTAAACCAGCTCATGACCAACTAAGGACCAGCTTAAACCAGCTCAAACCAGCTGGCATGCTTCAGAACATACCTAACCAGCATTTGCTGGTTTTTTTTCAAAGGGAACCACCTAGATTACAACATCATTAGAAACTTCTACTAGCACATGCTCAGCAACCACCTATAGAAAACCCTATAAACCAACCACAGCACCCTATCAATGGACCAACAACTACCCACAATGCTCTATCAATGCTTTAACGACCACCCACAATGCCCTATCAGTGCTCCAGCAACCTCCCACAACGCCCTGACAATGCTCCAGCAACCTCCCACAATGCCCTATCAATGCTCCAGCAACCACCCTCAACACCCTATCAATGGACCAAAAACCACCCACAATGCCCTATCAGTGCTCCAACAACCATCCACAATGCCCTATCAATGCGCCGACAACCACCCACAATGACCTATCAATGGACCAACAATCACCCACAACACCCTATCAGTGCTCCACCAACCACCCACAACGCCCTTTCAATAAATCAAAAACCACCCACAATGCCCTATCAGTGCTTCAACAACCACCCACAACGCCCTTTCAATAAACCAAAAACCACCCACAATGCCCTATCAACAACCACCCACAATACCCTATCAGTGCTCCAACAACCATCCACAACGCCCTATCAATACTCCAACAACCACCCACAATGACCTATCAATGGACTAACAACCACCCACAACACCCTATCAGTGCTCCAACAACCACCCACAACGCCCTATCAGTGCTCCAACAACCACCCAAAACACCCTATCAGTGGACCAACAACCACCCACAATGCCCTATCAATACTCCAACAACCACCCACAACGCCCTATCAGTGCTCCAACAACCACCCACAATGCCCTATCAGTGCTCCAACAACCACCCAAAACACCCTGTCAATGGACCAACAACCACCCACAATGCCCTATCAATACTCCAACAACCACCCACAACGCCCTATCAGTGCTCCAACAACCACCCACAACGCCCTATCAGTGCTCCAACAACCACCCACAATGCCCTATCAGTGCTCCAACAATCACCCAAAACACCTTATCAGTGGACCAACAACCACCCACAATGCCCTATCAATACTCCAACAACCACCCACAACGCCCTATCAGTGCTCCAACAACCATCCACAATGCCCTATCAATGCTCCGACAACCACCCACGACCTATCAATGAACCAACAACCACTCAAAACACCCTATCAATGGACCAACAACCACCTACAATGCCCTATCAATACTCCAACAACCACCCACAACGCCCTATCAGTGCTCCAACAACCATCCACAATGCCCTATCAGTGCTCCAACAACCACTCACAACGCCCTATCAGTGCTCCAACAACCACCCAAAACACCCTATCAATGGACCAACAACCACCTACAATGCCCTATCAATACTCCAACAACCACCCACAACGCCCTATCAGTCCTCCAACTACCACCCACAAACCCCTATCAATAAACCAAAAACGACCCACAACGCCCTATCAACAACCACCCACAATACCCTATCAATGCTCCAACAACCACCCACAATGCCCTATCAGTGCTCCAACAACCACCCAAACACCCTATCAATGGACCAACAACCACCCACAACACCCTATCAGTGCTCCAACTACCACCCACAACGCCCTATCAGTGCTCCAACAACCACCTAGAAGTGCACTTGCAGCCAGAACAACAGTTCAGCAGTACCACATAGCAACCACAAAGATAACCTAATAATAACACCCTAACAACCACCCAAAATACCATAGAAACCATCTAATTAATTCACTAACAGCTACTCAAAAAACTTTAGCAACCATCTAGCAATGCCCTTAGCAACTACCCACAACATCTATCTTTTTGCTGTTGTTGTTTTTTTTCAGTATCCACAACTTTTTACTGGTATTCTGTCACCATGGAAGGGTTTGCTCCTGTATGGACCACCAGGTCTGACCCTTCTGTATTCTGTTTGTATAAATTCCTGAATATAAAACATAATTAATTTTGTGTGTAGTATAATCTTAATGTGATAACTGCCCCTCAAAAAATCAGGTACAGGAAAGACGATGCTGGCCAAAGCTGTAGCCACGGAGTGCAACACAACATTCTTCAACATCTCCGCATCCAGCATTGTGAGCAAATGGAGGGGAGACTCTGAGAAGCTGGTTCGGGTCAGAAGAGACTTGATGACAATTTTCTCAGATTTGTGTTATTTTATTGTTTTATGAGATGTGTGGGGGAAATGTTGTGCTCAGTGAAACACTGATTTTCCTGATGTTATAATTCTCTGCAGGTTTTGTTTGAGCTGGCAAGATATCACGCCCCATCCACCATTTTCTTGGATGAGCTGGAATCAGTGATGAGCCAGCGAGGGGTTGGCCAAGGGTGAGCATGAGCCAGTAACTTTCACTGGCAGTAAGATTATAAAACAACCTAAAATCTCACTCCTAGTACACAATCCATAGCTATTAAATTACACAATTTCTGTTTTACTCTTTACATCTCTTTAAGAGGTGATCATGAGGGCAGTAGAAGAATGAAGACGGAGTTACTAGTTCAAATGGATGGACTGGCACGATCAAAAGATCTTGTGTTTGTGCTTGCTGCCTCAAACTTACCTTGGTGAGGAGTGACTGTAAGGAAATAATGTCATTTTTCTTTTGTTATGGTTTTCTTTCTAATCTTTTTAATCTGTCTTCAGGGAGTTGGATCATGCCATGTTGAGAAGACTGGAGAAGCGAATACTGGTGGGTCTCCCTTCTGCCCCTGCCAGACAAGCCATGATCAGTTATTGGCTGCCTCCGATTAGTAACACAGGTGGGGTGGAGCTACGGACAGAGCTGGACTATAATTCACTGGCAAAGGTGAGAGAAACCATGTGACTGAAGTACATCTGATAGATAGATAGATAGATAGATAGATAGATAGACAAAAAGACAGAAATACAGACAGACAGACTGTCAGAGAGAAAGACGGACAGATGGACAGAGAGAGAGTGAGATAGATAGATGGATGGATGGATGGATGGATAGATAGATAAAAAGACAGAAATACAGACAGACAGACTGTCAGAGAGAAAGAAAGACGGACAGATAGACGGACGGACGGACGGACAGAAGATAGACAGACTGATAGATAGATAGATAGATAGATAGATAGATAGATAGAAATACAGACAGGTAGACAAAAAGACAGAAATACAGACAGACAGACTGTCAGAGAGAAAGACGGACGGACGGAGAGAGAGAGAGAGAGAGAGACAGAGCGATAGACAGATAGATAGATAGATAGATAGGCAGGCAGGCAGGCAGGCTGACTGACCGACCGACTGACAGAGCGCTAGATAAACTGTACTATTGAGAAAATTGTACTGATATGTTGACATCCTGTTATTTCAGGAGACAGGAGGTTACTCTGGGTCAGATATCAGGTTAGTGTGTAAGGAGGCTGCTATGAGACCTGTGCGAAAAATCTTTGACGCCCTTGAAAATCACATTGAAGGTAAGAAATATGCCACGTCCCGTTCTGAACGACATTAAACTGCTGTTTCATCACGAAATCCTGTTTTGCCCACAATTCACAGTCTCCATTACACCATGCATCTTCACAGGTCAGTCCAGTATGCCGGTTATTGAACTAGAAACTGTGACCACAGCAGATTTCCTGGAGGTGATTGCTCACTCCAAACCGTCAGCCAGATGTCTGATGGATAGATACTCGGCCTGGGAGAAAGAGTACGAGTCTGTCTGACACATGATCTCAGCATAATACATGGACTATTATTACAGCAACCAACAAATAGTTTTACTGCACTCCTACCTACTCTTTTTATAATGTAATCCTGTATTTTATTACAAGTCTCAACAGAAAAGCATTTTAAAGGAAATATTAAAAACTATTTTACACTTATAGTTTGTTTTCACAGTTCACATTTTGTTTTTGTTTTATTTATTTTTTTAAGTACATCAGAATAAATGCATAAAGATTGCAGCAATGTTATAAGGGGCAGTTAAACAATAATCAAACTACACAGGACCAATATTACTTTTTTGTTTTTTGTCAGTTTTCCAATTATTTAGATCCTAAAAGATTTTCAACTATATGATTGACAGCCTCTGGAAAGCTGTCACACGTCAGGTGAGGTGGTGGGTTGATTTTACCCTCATCACCAGGTCTGTATTTACCTGCAAATAATTAAAAGAAGATTACTATTATGCAGCAAAAAAAACCCTGTAAATACTATATTATAAAAATACAATTGCATATTAACAATGAGGCCTACAAGTTTTCACTAAAATTCCCAGCATTCCTGCATTCTGTGCCCCACCAACATCATCTCTGGCATCCTGTGCAATAACAGTTTGATTTACTTTTTTTTCCAGATTAAATTAGATTATAAAGCAAACTAATTCATACATTCACTAAGTCATACATCTTGAATTTCATAAAGGAATGACCATTTGTATTCAATATCTCAAAAATAAATAAAAAATAAACACATAAATAAATAATATTTTGCATAAAGAGAATTAAGATTTTTGCATTTTGATACTAGTTTCATGACAATTGAGAACAGATCCCTGCCCCCAAATTAGTATTGTCATAATGCATCTGAGTGGTGCTTAATTTTCATTCATAATTCAATCAATCAATCAATCCTAAAATAGGCCTAATTTTCTTAGTGCAAATTTTTATTTTATTTTATTTTATTTTTTGGTGAAATATAACCCAGAAATGTTCTTCCTAGGTTAGTAGATTATACCATGATGTATAGAGTCTTAATATTTATTTAAGCAATAAGGTACTCGAGGCCGTGCTGTATCGTGAATAAATCACGGCTGAAGGGCGTTGTTAGGCACGACGCGAAGCGGAGTGCCTGCAACCCCTTCAGCCGTGATTTATTCCGCGATGCAGCTTGTTCGCGATATACATTTCCAGCTTTTATAAAACGGTTACCACACAATAAAACATATTAAACCCAAAAATTTATTTATTGAAATATTACTTTTTTTTAAAGCAAATTCGTTAAATGCTGTCCTTCCACTAAAAAAATAGTTCCTGACAGCAACAGTAAACGGCAAGAGAACGTTCCGAGTATGCCTCATCTAATGGAGCTTAAATAAAAACAGAGAATAGGAGCTCTCATCATCCGCTGTGTCATTTATTTTTTTAACACCATATATGATATTTTCTCACACACATACATCTGCTTATCTCTCAGCATCGTCTGTTTTCCGTCTTTTAGTTTTAAAACAGACCGATTCGCTGACTTTGTGAGTTTGCAAGTCATTACAGTGTAAAACTGATGGTCATACATACCTGAAACAGAAAACTAATAAATTCAGTAATATTCCCTCCTCACTTCGGAGAGCTGTAGTATTTCACACAGATGCTGTGCGCGCACACATGTCAACATATCTCCACAGCGTGAGAAGCGTTTATTTAGACAGGGAAGGGGCGGGGTCTCAAAATTAAAGATGAAAGATGCAACATAACGCTTGCAAGGGGTCACTCATACTTCATTAAATAAATAGCAAGCTACTACATAATACATTAAAACAGTTTTGATGCTATTGATTGTTTATGTTGCTAAGGGTGGTTGCTAAGGGTGTTGCTCAGTGATACACAGAACGGTTGGGTGAAGCGGTCATAGCCGTGCTGTATCGTGAATAAAACACAGCTGCTGACCAATCAGAATCGAGGAATGGAACTAACCGTTTTATAAATATATATATATATATATATATATATATATATATATTTAAATAAATAAATAATGTCCAATTATACTTTTTCTTCATACATTTTTTTTTTTCGAGCATGTAATGTAATCCATGTCCTTGACAGACTTTGTGAGATTCACCCAAATATTACAGTCCTATGCATATTCATACTCACGTCTCCTATCATCACAGCCTCTTCCGGTGAGCAGTTCAGGTCTCGTAAGGCCTCCAGGAAGAAGGCTGTCTCTGGTTTACCCACCACTGTGGCCTGGCTGTCAGTTGCGTACTCTATACCCATCACAAACGGACCTGGTCCCAAAACCAACCCGTCCTTTCTTTTATAGTATCGTGCTTTATGGATGGCAATGAGTCTGATGATATTAGCAGCAAATTTCAGCCACTCAATGGGAGAATTCAGATATTTAGATGTTGTTTTAATGGTCTATAAATATCTTCCAAAATTGTTTACCGGAAGGCTTTATTGAGTGTCTGGTAGTTAAAGTGGTCAGGTGCTAATCCAATCACAACCGCATTAGGATCTGAAGTTTCCAAACCTACAGCAGAGGAAAGTAAGAGATAGACACACACCATTATATGACAAACATGGAAAACATTTCTGTTTCCAGGATCTTCATGTTTTCTATATGGAAAATCATGGAGGGTTTTTTTTTTTTTTTTTTACATTTTCTAAAGCAGATTTTTGCCTGTTTTATTTATTTTTCTTTAGAAAATGTCATACTCATCACCTTGATGCTAAGTTGTATCATGGTTGCCCAAGTGTTGTTAATTGGTTGCTAGGTGTTCTAAATGGCCATACCTAAGTAGTTTTGTCCATTGTTGTAAATCTCACTCAGATAAGATGAATAAATGAACAGGAGGCTGACCCTTGAAGTCCTCTAGAGCGCTGTCCTCTACCAGCAGTAGGGGGCGCACTGCTCTCTGCTCCAGTAGATTACGGGCTGCAGTTAGCGATGTGAAGATCTCCTGCTCCTGGCGGTCAAAGTTCAACCGACGCAGTCGCTCAAACAGGGTCCTCTTACATTCCTTTGTGGTGTTTGTTACAAATTTTACAACGACTGTAGCCTGTCTTAATCTGGACAAGAACATGACTACTTCGTTTCTATGGAATACTACACATGAAATATCTCAACTACATTACAAATGGCACTGAAATAGTTATAAAATGAAACAGTCATTTGCATATTTGGTATGCTGATATCAGGTTGGCAGACATGTCTAGAATAATACCCATTCGTTGGTACAGCATACTGTTGATTACTTGATTTTAATTGACTTTAATTGATTTCCATGTTCATGAACTGATAGCAATTTACATTGGCTTATAACATAATTCAAACATCAATCTTTTAGTACGCTGTTTATTAGTTGATACATGAGCAAAACTTCACTAAACATTATTTGTAGTGCACTTCCCATCCATTAATCGCAATAAGCTTTGTGCTTTGTTAATTTTGTTATGAAACTATCAATTTAATATAAAAAATATAAATTTTATCAAGAATTCAAACAAATGCCATTTTGATGCTGCTGTAATGTAGCATTACAGATCGCTGTAAAGGCGGTATAGTTAAAACAGCAGCGCGGATCGCGGTGAACCTACAGTCTCTCCCTCTTTACTTCTAGTTACAGCATGAAATAAACATGAATGAACATCAGAAGATAGGTTAAAAGAAACAGTACAACTTACTGAAATGTATCATGTCCCATGTAATCGCTCAGTGTTTCAACCGTGAAAAATGTCAAAAAGCTTGTAAACAATGTAGGGCTGTCAAAAAAAAATTCACATTTTTAATTTTTGTCGAATTTAAAATAAAAATCCACAATTTTAGGTGTGCGTCAGGCTGCCAGTGGCGCACAAAATGCGATGACGATGTAAGTGTCCTTGCTTTTTAATGTTTTTGTTAGCCTATCCAGTTGAACCCACTAGATGTGGCGATGATGCGTTGTTCATTCAAAATATTGCAGAAAAGAGAACATCATGCGGAGAAGATTTTGTTTACATCAAAACTGAAACCAAGCCGTTCACACAGAACACATATTTTGCGCATTTTCTAGAGGGACATCTATCACCTTTGCGCTCGCGTCTCCCACAAGAGAGCCACGTTTAGAAAGCCATGCAAAATTAATGTAAGTTCAACTTTTAAAAAACATAACTCGAGACTTTATGGCGTTTTTTTTGTTGTTGTTGTTTTTTATCCCACTGCATCTCATGTTTCTCATTGAAAAAAGTACTCTGTGTGATTGGCTTTCGTCCCTTTGTTTTAAATATGCATATATGATGCTGTTTTGTTTATAATTGTTTAAGCAACTTAATTAATTATATTTGGTTTATAAACATTATGCAATTTTTCACAGATGGTCATGTTATTTTATTACTTTAATAAACCTGTATTAGTAACATTTTGCACGATGCGCCCTCTTGTGGCCTCAGCAGACAAGCCAAAAGCTTTTTTCACCCTAACTGAAATTATGATTTTTAAATTCGAATATAATTCGAATATTTAAGTGCAAAATTCGAATTTTGTTTTTCAGCCATTTTGACAGCCCTAAAACAATGTCACTTCACGTTACATTTACATCATTAGTTGGCTAGAAAATAAAAACTATAGAAAGAAACACTAAAATGCACTAATTCTAAACTATAACTACGGACTAGGGTTCCAATTTGCAGCATTAGTTGACATGCTGTACCTGATATATATTCAAAAGAGTCCAGTACGAATCGAAACAAGAGAATCGAATCGATTCGTGAAATCTGCCAACATTATGTTTACCTCTAAAATATTTCATCGGACAGAAATGAACGCATATATTTTAAAAATCCTTATCCAGTAATCACAAACGGCCGATATTTAAACTGACCGGGCTAAAGCCTCCTGCGCCCCAGGAACTGCAGCATCCTCGATATGAAGAGTCCCACTCAGATCAATGAGAACCGCTTCCAGTGCGCGACGAGACGCCATCACTGAAACTTACACACAAATATGGAATGATATTACAGGTACACTTCACTCAGGTTTCTTCTTCTTCTTCTTTAAATAAATAAATAAACAATTTTGGCTTTGCCTGGGCTGAATGTCAATAAATAAATAAATAAAACACATAAACATGACTGACGATTTAGGATTTTGGGGATCATATTGTCAGTTTCCGAGTGTGCAATTAATGCTCTTATTCACATGAATTCTGGATTAAACACAATGACTGTCCTCCAAAACAACACTTCATCTCATCATCTGTGTTTGACATCATTTTAAGGATTTGAAAACCCTACATTTATTTAAAACGAGCTGCCAAACAACAAGAGCTTTGGATAAGGTAAAGCAGATTGCCTCAAATAATTCAATAATCATTCTATAATACAACGAACTAAAAAAAAAAAATCATGTAAATAGAGTAATGTGTGTGAGATTTGTGCTGGTAGATTTGCGTTTAGGTTTTAATAACATGACAACCCGCTGATAGACTACACAAACAGAACATGCTCTCAATATATGTTTCCAAACGATTTGCATATTTTTACAACTAATACAAGAGAACGAAACGATGACTGTGACCAATAGAAGTTATTGTACACATTTCTATGGCTGTATCCGAAATCGCCCCCTATACCCTCATTCACTATTCCCTACATTAGTCCACTCATACAGTTCACTTGAAGGAGTGAATGAAAACGAGTGAGTGAATGAAAACGAGTGAGTGAATTCGGACACTGAGTGCACCGGAAGGACTGCCGCTTTTACATAGTTTGCTTGCTGTTTAATAATCATTTGAAACGGGCATCTCCAATAGTAAGATTGAAGGATTTATCTTGAACTCTGTCACGGATATTATGTATAAACCCTAATAGTCAATTTACAATTAATTTTGTACCTGTGTTGTATTATGCTGTATTACGCCGTGGACGAGCGCTTCAAAAAATGAATGAATGGATGATTCAGCTGCGGGCGCCATCTTCTGGTGAGACGCGGGAATTCACTTGGCACGTGACTCTCACAGTGCATTCTGGGTCATCTCTAGCCGTTGAGTGTACATCGGTTGTACACTCGTTTTTGCGGTGCATTGTGGGATTGAATGAGTGCACTCGAGAACATCCACTATGGTTTCGAACACCACTTAAAATGGCTGTCCCCTCAAATAGTGCACTATTTGAGGGTATAGGGGGTGATTTCGGATACAGCCTATGAACTACACTACTTCCTGCTAGGGTCCTTCTCTGGCGGAGTCTTACATTTAGCAGTCCTAAGAAATGCCTGTTGAAAATCCACGTGCAACTAATTAAGTTGTTTTCAGTTTATTTTAGTATTTTATATTCTCTTTTTAATATATTATGTGTAGATGTTTTCATTTATTTACTTATTTTTTGTCTAAGAGCACACTGGTTTTCTCCACCCTGGTATTTTATAATCATTTAAGAGGGTTGTATATGACAGATTAATCACTCAATGAATAAAAAAAAAACATATGCTGGATATTTTAATAGCAGATTAAACAGCATTTAGAACAATTCATATCTGTTTTTACCAATATTAGAATTTTGTTGTTGTTCTACTATTAACATTCATCCAATGTTCATGATTAGTGCACCAAAATAAATGACAAAAAAAGACAAATATTATATATATTTAATATTTTATTTATTAATGAAAATAATATAAAAATACAATAATTCTAGGATAAGTATTTATTTAAATTTAAGGATATGTATTTATTCATCCATTTAACATCCCAACAGATCACAATTTTGGGGGGTAGTGAGGAGCATAACTTTGCTGCCAAAAATATTTTTCTCTGCCATGATATAAAACCTGGGATTGTAGAAGTATAAAGACACATCATCTTTGGTAATAACCATTAAGCATAGATTATAAAAGGCTTAGGCTTTAATCGCTGCTCTGAACATATGGTTGTAATTCAGCGTTTTATCCGTGGTCTGGGCTACTGTTAATAAAAAGGTAGTGTAATCCTGATGGAGTAATCTAGTGTTGTTAATGGACTCCATATGCTTCAAATCACTCATATAATGTCAAACTCTGAACTGACCTCCTCAAAAAATAACATTAAACCATTTGACTGAATAAATGCTGACTGATCTTAAGGAACAAAATAATTAGAGATGTAAAGCACTTATTACAAAACAAAAAAAAATGACTCTCCAACATAAATTAACAGATGGAAAGACACAATCACTTTATTAAAATCTGACTGGCTCTTAAGGGTAGCTACTTTGGTCAAACTTTTCAAACCCTTCAGACCAAACGTGTTGCATATTAAAACTTGATGTTGTAACAACACTACAATGTCAGTACATTAACCACATCTTTATTAAAATTCAGACTTTACCCATATGTCTTTAAATATATTAAACCCAACTTTTACTTTCCAAGCCGTCTTTGAAATGGAAACACTATAAGATCAGCTTTCGGGAACTTAACATTTATTTAAAAAAAAAAAAAAAAAAAATTAAATTCAGGTGCCAGAAACAAATCGTAAGACAGCAGTATGGCTTTGGCAGACCTGTCTGACTGATTTTATGGTTTCTCTAAGAAACACATGAATGCCTGAGGAAGTGACACTTTACTGGACCTTGAATGTGACAAAAACAACAAGTACAGACGCTGGAGCTTCTGTAAAGTTACAAAACTGGAAAAGAAAAGGGTTTACTGGTATTTGTGTCGTATAAAACTACCAGAGTACTTACAGTAAATCATTCAGGGTACAATTTTCAGACATTGGAGAGCAACATTTAGAACCACAGATACAAAAACAGTCCATTTTCCTTTGCCACATATTCACTGTGTTCCTCATTAGATCCTGATCCACCGCAATCCATCGAGTCCTTCTTCATCCAAACAGCAATAATAAGACGATACACACTGAATTCACTGCTATCAGAGGTACTGAGGGAGGAGAAGAGAAAAAATGTTCATATTAAATGATTTCTGGTAGACATGTACAATATATTACATAAAGACACAGGAACAAGTTATGAAGCTGTGTTGCCCCAGAATGTGATTAAGATCAATTCAAATCTAAAACAATTTCAGATAAATTAGTTTCTCTGTTAATGATTCTTGCTGGTCCTAGATCTGGGAATTAGTAAACATCAGTATTTAAACTCTACAAATGAACAAACCTCTCATGACAGTCCTGACAGAGCGAATAAGGTTCAGAAGTTGTGCTTTAATGCCGGGTTCATCTCCAAATCCTCCAATACCCTGCTCTGCTCCCCAACCGACTGGAAAATGATGTGTTTGTTAGTTACAGAGCATTCTATGATGATATATATCATGCTATAATGACTGCATACATGGATATTAAGATGCAGGCTATCTGTTTTATCATCATGGGCTGAAGAATTACAGAGTTTACAAATCCCCTACATGGGATTTTACTGGAAACTTTTTTTTTTTTTTTACTGTATTCACTGAAAAAGGAGCATAGTTAATCCCTGAAAAATATTACATCTCTAACAAAATAATAAAAGTAAAATTTAAGATACTATGTAATGTATTTCCAACTAGCTTGCTAAATGCTTGTTTTTCTGATATTCCTAGTTGATCTGTATTTTCTAAGATAGAGGATGAAAACCTTTGGTTTATTTATTTTATCAGTGCCATCAGATACATTGCCTTTGGAGGAATTTAAGTTATTTATAAAATCTGATTTATTTTATTTTTTTTGCTGAAAGACAATCATGCTGCTGAATGTACTGTTCGTTTATTTGTTCTGCACTGTTTTATTCACAAGAACAAATTTCTCAATGCTTTGCCTAGATATGAAGTCTTTCTTCCTGAACTGTAAAATCTCTTCAATTTATAAACAATAACGCATTTCTTACATGATTGTATCGTTCCTACTGATTTCCTTCATATATCCATTTGTATGAATGTATATTCCTTTCATGTTATTTCATTTCTAATTAAATTAGGTTTAGACCAATTGTAATCATTAATATTTTTACATCTTACTGTTTTAGATAAACAGTAAAGTCACTGACGCTATTAAAAATAAAAGTAGGGGAATTAGCCTATGTACGTTAGTGATTTAAAAAAAAGTTAATCTTTTTTTTTTTTTTTTTCTAAATAGCAGCTCTGCAAACACTTTCAACCAACTTCATGAGGTGCCGATCCATTTCACAACATGTTTTTATTACAGATTTATTAATTATGTAGACACATTTACCGTATGATACTGGTGACTTGATGTAGAATAGACGAAAACAACAGCAATTCCGACTCCCTTTAATAACTGCTAATAATCCATTCAGGTGATGTCAAAACTACCATGGTCACTTTAAAAATACAAGGCAGTGTTATAATCGCCTACCTTCATATTTCTATAGTTTCCTGCACATTTAGAAGACGTCAACTCTAGGCTAGCAAACCAGATGGCAATACACACAAATATTTATATGACAAAACAAACCTATCGTCATACTTCAGAATAAAATACAATCCTAAGAACTTACTTTTACTGAGAAACCTCTCTTCGTGGAGAACTGCGATGGCATTAGTGAATAATATCGCTGTTTGAATCAGAGCGTACAGTGTGAACGCCATGTTGGCACTATTGTGCTGACGTAAAGAGCTTGCGTCGCGCGGAATTACGTCTAGAAGAGATACAGCTGCGGCTACTGAGCATGCGCACATCAACAGCGTAAATTTTGTCACACTGTACTGTACAACAATAATTCCTGTCTTTGCATTATTGTAAGGGGTAGGTTTAGGGTTGGGGTAGGTGTATACGTTAATGAAACACGATCTAATAGGTAGAAAATTTAATTTATTGTTAGTTTCCGGTGTTCTGTCGATTTGTGCTACCCTGTCAGATTTTCACTACAGTAGGTAGTACAATTCGACAACGAAAAATGCTACCTGTTAAATTATGATTTATTAATGTCTACACCTACCACAACCCTAAACCTACCCTTACAGTAGTGTATATACAGTAATTATGTGTCATATTCGCGGTTGTGGCTAGAAGGGATACAGCTACAGGAAACCATAGACCCATAGGCCGTAGATCTATTCCTTCTAGCCGCAAGTTTAACTATTAATTAGTAAAAAAATAGGATGATATATTCAGAATTTAGCCATGTACATTACCCACCAAACAAACGAATCACGTGCTCACTGTATACTACTCATTGTACTCTGTGAATCGTATTTTCGAGATATTGTAGTTATTACAACCTATTTCATTTGCTGATGTGGCCTACAATAAAATTATTCTATAGGCTATTACCACTGCATTTAATAGTAATAAAACACTATTATGATATGCAGAAAATAATCAGTAAAACGAATATAGTAACTAAATTATATATTTGATTATATATTACCAATTAAATAATATATGTAATATATCTGACAAATAATAGAACAAGTCTTGTAGGTTTAAATGAACACATAAAAATATCTATGTAAACTCTAAAATTGCACACAAATATTATGTTCTATATATTTAATATCGCTAATTTTCTTTCTTTAGTTCCAAATTGTATCATGCATGTGTTTTCCAAAGTGCCACATGTTTAAAAAAAAAATAGATGAATGGTCTTTTTCATATTATAGACTTTTAATTATCCACATAAATAGTAGAGAAACTACAAGAACATATTATTTAAATACATTTGCATGAACAGTTAATAATAACCTTTTTAAACTTGTGTTTATGTCAATGCTGTATTTAAACAGGCAAAACAAGAAAGGTGTACACGCTTTCAGATTGCTCTTAGACATCAGCCACAGTACAGAGCAACCCGTTACCTCCACAACTTCCTTTTGTACATTTACAACCTATAGCTAATATCATTGTACAGTTTGCTGTTATCAATAAACAAGTGAATGCATGGGTAATAAATAAACTTAAATAAGTTCATAAATAATCAAAGGGGGGTACTGTACAGGAAATACGTCAAATGAACTCTAAATCATTGGTAGATGCACTGTGTATCAGTCAGTACACTGATGCCTTTTGGTTTGACTGGAGAGATGGACATCAGTGAGCTGGTCTGTCAATGGCAGCGTTCAACATTTGATCCGATGAAGAGGCTTCTTTCGTTGTGCTTGATGATTCCTCATAGACATGGCGATGATTTCACCTCTTTGTGTCAAAAGATGTTGAGAGCAGCTTGATTTTGTTTCAAATGAATGATCTAAAACATAATAATTGATATAGTCACTATGATTTCTCAAAATAATCAAGAACATAGTGCTGTTTGTAATACAAAATCTATTTTGCTGACAAACCATGAAGCTCATATTAAATCTGCAATAGATTTTACTGAATGTCCACAAATTATGTTTCTCATTTGATGAAATAACTTTGATACTTACCATTTAGCTTTTGTTTAGATGTGTCCCGACCTTTTCTTTTCTAATGAGGTTTGCATAGGGAATCTACAAAATAAATAAATACATAAACATTATTGAATCAGTTAATACTTGGACTCTCCATCAACAACACAACATTTCTCTTATCCACCATTTTAGGGAATATATCATCTAGAGAAGGGATGACAATAAATGTGCTTAATAAATGAATGTTTAATGAAAAATTGTGTCCTTCTTAATATTTTTAAAATGTAGTAAATGAACTATTTTCTATATTAAATTATATTCAAGGCATTTATTTATTTGACTTTTTTCTTTTTTTATTTATTTTCTTTTTTTAGTCTCTTATGCTCACCAAGGCTACATTTATTTGACCAAAATTACAGTAAAATTGTGATTTTTTTTTATAATTCAGAATAATTCAGAATTTTGTATATTAATATATTTTAAAATATAATTTATTCCGGTGATGCGAAGCTGAATTTTCAGCATAATTACTCCAGTCTTCAGTGTCACATGATCCATCAGAAATCATTCTTATATGCTGATTTGCTGCTCAAGAAACATTTCTGATTATTACCAATGTTGAAAACAGTTTTTGCTGCTTCATATTTTTTGTGGAAACTGTGATACGTTTTTTAATGATTCTTTGTTGAACAGGAAGTTCAAAAGAACATCATTTGTTTGAAATTGAAATCTTTTTTAACATTATAAATGTCTTCACTTTCACTTTTATCAATTTAATACATTCTTAATGAATAAAAGTATTACTTCTAAAACATAAACACTTTGGGTTGCTTAAAATACCCTTTAGCCATGACTATCTTCACAAGGCTTCTTGTACATTATTGCTTAAATCTGTGGTGATACGACACCAAAAGGAAGCTTGCATCTTCCAAACTTTCATCTCTATAGTTTGCTGCATTACAGAAGTTCAGCTTTCAATCTGTCACACTGTAATCTCTCATATATGATCTCCCCTGGCTTGACGGATGGTGTTGAACTGAAAGAACACACAGTGGCAGTCTGCCAGCATCATCCTTGTGTTAAAACACAGATGCACCAGTGATTGATGCCACTGCGCTATGCAATGTTGAACCAGTTCTAGACAACAAAAGATTACGAGACACCAGATCCTGCTGCTTGTCTGCTGGTTATCCTATATTTCTACTTTAACATAGATTTAGCCTGCTACAGCAGTTTACTAATATAACAGGGGTACATGTGGGATATTTGTATGATTCAAAAGCAAATTAATCAGATAGGAAATTATGATGTTACCAGAAAACTGCTTACCATCTGTAACTGCTGCACCATTTCTTCCCTGTAAGCCAGTTCTCTCTTCATTTGGTCCTGAAAGTTATCTGTAGGATAGACAAATATGGAATATTAAAAACAAAGGCATCTTATGTTCATATATATATACTCTTATACAGTTATGTATTGGCCTAAAAGTGCTTTTTAAAAAGATTCATTTTAGCGTTTTTGGGCTTATTTTGAAAGTGGCTTATTATGGAGTTATACTGATTTATTGATCAGATAAAGAAGGTCCTCTGATTTTCACATGCTAAATTGCGATGATAAAATGCGTGAAGTAAGGACACTTACGGAAAACTGGAAATGGAGAGCTGCCTTTCAGAGCGTGAAACTCCTGCTCCAGTCTCCGCCGTAAATCTATCTGTTCAAGGAGAACTTTCTGGAGTTCCTCTGAAGGGCAGATTACACGATAAATCAAGATCAGACGCTGAGCTGTGCCCGAAATATCAAATATTACATCTAGAGCAGTTAAAAAAATGTATTTTAAACATGTTGCACTGCCATTCAAAAGTTTGTGGTCAGTAGGAGTTTTTAAAGTTTTTGAAAGAAGCCTCTTCTGCTCACTGAGGCTGCATTTATTTGTTTAAAATGACAGTAAAAACAGTAAAATTGTGAAATATTATTACTATTTATAATACCCATTTCCTATTTTCATGTTTTTAAAAATACAATTTATTCATGTGATGCTAAGCTGAATTTTCAGCATCATTACTCCAGTCTTCAGTGCCACATGATCCTACAGAAATCATTCTAATATGCTGATTTGCTGCTCAAGAAACATTTCTGACTATTATCAGTATTAAATGATAAATACTGTCACTTTTGATCAAATGAAAGCATCCTTGCTGAATAAAAGTATTATTTTAATAAAAATCTTACTGACCTCAAACATATATTCTTTAATAAAGCCTTTGCTTGTCAACTCACCTTTTTCCATGTTCTCAACATCCTTCTTGAGCGATACGGGAGAGTTTTGGTCTTGACTTTGGTCTGCTGAGCAGAAAAAAAAGAGGATTTAAGAAAAAAGATTTATAACACATTGAAAATTCATTTTAAAGACTGACACACATCATGCAGTTCTACCAGCAACCAGTAGATGTCAGTCTGACAACAGCGTATTTCAGACAAACGTTTTTGACTTACAAAGTGAAATACAAAATAATATAGTGCTATTTTCCAGGGGTGAGGAAATGGTATTCATAAATCATGAATATGGTATGGCTGCATATTTACTGTATCTGACTCCACTAACTCACTCAACAAAATATCTGATCAGTGGGCTCGAAAAAACAGGCCTTTCAATATGCCAACATCCTGAAATTGTGAAAACAGCTGATTTCATTAATGTGACTGCGCTATTGAATCAGGAATTATTCGAAACAGTTTTGATTGCAATCCTTAGGAGTCGGTACGTCGGCCGCCTGTGTTTTTTCATCTGTATTGCAAATGGCTCAAATGAAGTGATCCAACACGTTGGTATAATCTTCCCCTCATTCGACCATCTCTCTCCCTCTCTCTCTCTTTTCTCATTTCCCTTCTTGCCTCCTTAATCCGAACAAGGCGTTCCTCATTTGGAAAGCGGTCTTGTTCTCACTCTCCTCCTCTCTCTGTCTCATTTGACAAGCAAATTTGCAGACAGTGCCTGAGGATAACAACCTCGTTTGACAGTCAATTAACCGTGAATAGTCAAAGCCAAGGCAGTTTGCATTATATAAATGGAAAATTAGATTATTTTTTTCCTCCCTCCCAAGAAACAGGACTATCTTTAAGACACTGCCGTTAGACTCTTTGGAAAATCAGAAGTTCTAATCACGTTTCCCAGTAGCCCCTCGGAGACATTTAGCAATCAGGCAAAGGTGGTTTCATTTAATTTGTTTCATGTAATTTTTTCAAATATATTATACGTTATATGAGGAGATCATTATCGGGTAGATAATATAAATGTTGCCGTAGATGTCGTAAAACACTTTTAATGTCTTTCTGACAGATAAAAGGCAATAAGCTATGATCTTTCTAATGGAAGATTTTGCCAAGCAAAAGGCAATTATTTCCGTCTGATATTGTTCAAATGGTGATTGTCACCTTCCTGCCGTTGAGCTGATTGTCTTGCTGAACTGTTATGGCTCCCTACAGAACACATTTTCCCAATGACATTGTGGAGAGAGCAGCTCCATTTTAAGAGTGCAGCGAGAGTATATTCCATCCTGTATCTTTTATATTTAGATTAATCCTAATATCCTTGCAGGGATGGGCTAGCTGCACAAATTATTTCGCGGCCCTCTTGCTGTAAGTGGTGGATGTAAAGCGGAGATTTCTTGGCGTGCTTTCTTACTTGGATTCTCCCGCCAGTATTCAGGCGTCGACGTTTCTGTCTCTGAGACGAAAAAGCTGCTCTGCTCTTTGTTGTCATCTGAAAGAAAAAAAAATTCAAATGTGAATGCATGCACACAAATGAATTGTATGTTAAAGTGTAAAGGTATAAAAGAGTATTATTTTTGTTATTTATCATTATTTAGTTTGTTATTTTTTTAAAGAATTGATTTCATTTATTATTTTGTTAAAATATGTTTTTAATGTGCAGTTAATTTTACAATAATAATTGATTATATATATACTGAAAAAAAGCATACAAAACTTCTAAAAAAAAATAAATGCGTGGAATAATCACAATTTCCACATCCATTATGTTGCAACAACATTCACTTCACATTCATTTCTCACCTGAGATGGTGGTTTTGTTTTTGCTTGCATATGCTGGCAGCCCATCGTCTCTGCTCTTGTGAGCCTGCAACCATAAAACACCAGCGATGTCCGATTAGAACTGATTCATAACACCAGGCCAAAGGTTGAACATAGAGCAACAAAATATATCAGTCAGCCAAAAGCACAGAATTGATTAGCCTTGAGAACGACAAAGCTGTTATGTTTTATATATGATCCTGATGTCTGTTTGGCTTTGTCGTGCTACCGAGTTCCTTTAGATAAATCAACGTGTGTGAGGCTAATTGCTAAAGAATTCCCGTTTCAATTCCTGTCGCTCTGTCTGTTAATGTAGCGTCAGAGGGTTAAAGATTAAAAGGGCTAATAGGCAGAAGTGACAAAGGGGAGCAAACATAATGTCGCCATTAAACAAAACATGACTGGGCTTATTAGGAGGGATCAAAGAGCTCTGAATATTTCATTTCTGCAGGGAACACAGGCTATCAATCTTGTTACGCATATGGACCCTGCCAGCCAATGGCCCGCATTTAAATAATTAGTTAAAGAGCCTGGAGGGAATATTTACATTTCTGTACGCGCCGCTTTCCTCCTGCGAGCCGTGAACGGGGCTGGGGACTTTGAGGATGGTGGGCGGACTGACAGCGAGGCCGAGTTTGTCCTCTGCTGAGGTCGCGGTGGGAACGCTCGGGAAGGAGGGCTGTTCTTTGGCCTGATCCCCCGCGCTGCTGTCGGGAAGCCCGCGCATGTGCACGTCGCACGGCTGGGGGGGCGTATGCACTGCACGGCTGCCAAAGTCCTCCTGCTCCTCATCCTGTTTGGTCTCCACGTCCACCTCCTGCTCCTCGTCGCTTTCACCGCTGTCGCTCTGGTAGCTGCAGCTGGTGCCAGGAGAAAGGTGCCGCTCTGGACCGAAGTCCTCCAGGCTGCCGTGGAGCTTGGCAATGCTCTCCGTGTCTTTGACCACCGGCCGGAAGGCGGAGTGATAACTGGCCTTCCGGGCTTGCAGCGAGGGGGCGTCTAGCAGTTTTACCCAGCCCTCCGGGGCGGGTCGTAGGTCGGAGGTCACGGGCGGGCAGTCACTCTCGAAGAGCCCGGATCTAGGGTTCGTTTCCAAGCCCGAACCAGCATCGCCCTGTTCGGACAGATCCAAAAAGGCTTGTCTGAGGGACGGGCTCTCTGTGAGGGAGGAAAGGGCATTGGGTTGGGGTTGAAGGTAAGTGGGCACCGGAATACCCCCAGTTGCCCTCGGGGGCCAAAACATGCAGAAGGGTGGGTAAAAAGCATCCTTTCGGCCAGGCCAAAGAAGCCCTGAGAGGCCGCTGTTTTTCTGTCCATTGGCTGCCTCGCTGTCGTCCTTCTTCTGCGGGCACAAGCCGAAGGCCGGGAAGGTGTAGGGGCTGGGGAATAGCGACGTTGTTGGGAACTTCTGCAGCATTCCGAAACCTTTGCTTGGGACCGGAATGACTGGGTAACTGCGCGGCGCCTTTCGGGGCGAGAGGCAGTTGGCATCCAACTCATCGTCGTCCTCGTACCGGCCTCTCTTCTGGGCCAGTTCCGGAGAAATCATGTGGGGCAGAACAGAGTTCACGGTCTTGATGGTGCCCATGGGCGAGCAGTTAGAGGACGGAAGCGCCCTCTTTCGACTTCCTCCATTGAACATGGCTTTTACGTCCTCCCATGCAAACATCAGGTCCTCCGATGGCGTTTTGTCGTTCAGTTTAAGGTGCCGACGCCAGGAGTTGAAGTTGGCGGCGTCTGGCTGCGTGTACTTGGCCTCGGGTGTGCGGTGCGAGTGGAAGATGAATTTGTTAGGGGAGAAGTACATATTACAGTAGGAGCACTTGATGCATTTAGCCCGGGAGCTGTTGTAGCGCGCCGGGATGAAACTTCCCCGGGAGCCCCAAGCGCATTCGTGCATCACGTCAAACGCGAAGTTGTCTGGCAGCTTGGGTGGAGAGTTCTCACCCAGGAAAGACTTGCACAGTCGCTCTGCCTCCCGTTTGGTGATCATGCCGCAGCGGCGGGAGGAAATGGGCATGGCGCCCGCCCTCCGGAGGATCTCGAGCTGGACCGGGGTGCACTGCACGCAGGTGATGCCAAGAGCCACTCGCCGATTGTGGATCTCGTTGTAGCTGTAGTTCTTTAACAGGGTGTTGGATATCTGAGCCAGGCATAAGCGCTCTTGATGGTCAATCACCAGCGAGACAATAGGCACCCCGTAGAGGATGACCTGCCCAACTTGGTTGGGCTTGAGGGAGGTTCTTGGAGGCGTGAGCGGCTCCTGCTGAAATGAACTCGGTGGGGTGGCCATCACAATATCGTTTGGTCCAGGCAGAAGACTCTTTTCCATTCTTTAGAGACCAATGAGTGGAGGTGTTCGTCTGTAAACACATTTTAAAAGGTTAATTTAGCAATAAAAAAAGGAATCAAAGAAAAAAGATTCAGTTGCATTAATTGATTTATGCACATCACAAAGAATATTACTCTGATAATAGTTATCACAAGATGAGGTATAGTTATTAAATAGAAACAATAATTTAATTTCACTATACCAAAATATTGAGAATTAAACAACTTGCACAATTACTGTAAAGCTTTTTTTCATATGCCAGACACATTGTTTGTAGATCAGAATATGATGCTGGTGAAATAAAATCTAATTTAAGGAACGAGAAAAATTGACATGATGAAAATTAAAAACCTATTTTAAAAATGATAGAAAATAAAAATGCAATTCAATATGATCGCAAATTAAAGAAAATGGATATATATTTTGAAAAAATATAAATAAAGAACTAAATCAGTGTGCCAGCAAAATGCAGTGATTAATTTTATTCCTTAAAGACTCACCTTTTGTCTATGTGTGAAAATGCAAAAAGAAAAAGCGTGTGATGCTTTTAATGCTGCGTAATTGTTTTACTTTTTGATCACTTTATACAGGGAAATAAAAATGTAGTGAAATTTGCAGACAGTTCAAGCAGATTTTCCTGTAGAATGTTCTGTCGGCCTCACCGTTCTGTTCCGACTTTTTCACACAGAATATAGAACGTCGCTTTTTTAGTGTTAGGTAATGTATTTTATAATATCCCAATATTAGCCAAATGATAATATTAATAATAATAATAATAATAACACATTTACCATAAAAAATGTGTAGCCTGTCCACACTTTGGTTTTCTACTCCGAGAACAAATGTCACTTAAAAAGCCTAAACCTAAACAAAAACACATAATTTTAGACGGACTCAGAGACGATAAAAAGTTTGTTTTTCTTACCTCCGCGCGCTGCCGGAGATGTCCAAACGCTACAGAATTCAAATCATGTCGCAGCCTATTCCACATACGAAGTTAGAAATTTGCCTTCGAAAACGGTCAACGAGAGCGCGAACTTTATAAATACAAAAGCGATAAATGGCCAGTATCACATCAGGCTCCTTTATCGAGTCCAGTATCAGTAGTAACAGTAGTGAAAGCGCGAATAAGAGCGCGTCTCACACACTGGCTCTTATTGCCGGAGCGCGTTGTGAGTGATTGGCGTGGCTCTGCCCCTCTGAAGAGCCAATGACGTTTCACTAACTGCCACTCAAACACACTAAAGAGAAGCTCAGACAGGAGCCGCAGGGTGATGCCGCGCCGCGCAGCGCGCCTGGAGTTCAAATCTGAATTACGGGAAAAACTCCCGAGAACCATCCGTGTGCAATCGGTGTAATAGGCTAGCATAGAGAAGAAGAGAAACCGTTTCATAAATAAAGTGTGTTACTTTAAAATATTAGATCATAACGCGCCGAAGATACTTAGCCTAATCCAAAACATTTTCTCACAACATTAAAAAAAAAAGATAATACTAATTTAATTGCATGTTTTTATACTAGATTTTATATTAAAGCCTGAAACTAACGAAACTAATTGTAAACCTAATGTATCAGCCTACACTGATACGATAAAATAAAATAATAATTAAAACCGTAATATTTTTGTCGATTTTAACTGTTTATTTTTTTCCGAGTATGACGTTTACAGTTTGATTCCTCTGCTTTAAGCATCCAATCCCATTGTTTTTAAAGCCGTAAAAGTCGCTCTATCTAGTAACCATAAGTACATATTTAAGTCTAAAGAGCAGTCAGGTAGTTTTTATTAATGCTTTATCATTTCGTTATCAGCATCTGCATCGTCACACACTGCAACTGTCCAAACTGTCATGCCACATTGAGCCAATTTCCACGCATTCATAAATCAAGCGAAAGGGGACAAATGTCGGCATGTCATTTTTTCATCATTATGAGGGTAACACAAGGTCTGTACGTAGGCTACTGAATCGACCACAACTGAAAATAAAACTAATCGCTTGATGCCGATGACACGTTATCCGACAAACTGTCTCATCAATAACATTTCTATAATAGCAGGTTCACTATTGATCCGAATATGAAAAATTCCAATTATATTAAAAATGGCATCATATATCCTATATATATATATATATTTATTTTTTCAAAAGAAAAATAAATCTTCGCTACAAAGAGACAGTACGGGTTTTATTTTAAATGTCGGCATTACGAGTTATTATAAAGATGCTGACGACGTAATTATAACAGGAGTATTGGGCTTAATTGTGACGTTTTCGTTTTGTCGTGATAATAGAATTAGTACTAAAGGTCAAGTGTTTTGAAAAGCCAAGTCAAATTGACAGGAAAGAGAGGGTCCCATCTGCAGCCCCCTAAACCTCATTTAGATCCCATCCCGCTGGCTTTTGTCTCCCAATAGCCAAAGAGCACCTCATACGACCCCTCATCCCATTATGAAAAAATATGATGTGATAGATACACTTCAAATTAATTGCTAACACTGTAGAATAATGCTCATTAAGTTTTTAAATTTTAATAAACATTACATATGCTTCAGTAATTACTTTGATTGGAATTTCATGTATTCATATTTGAATTTATATCAGTATGTGTATGTCTTATCAGCAGTGTTATATGTCCATAATGTGAAAATTTTCTGTTTATTAGACCGCTGATGATGACAACTATTCATGCTGAACAGTTAACATGTAGGCCTTAAATCATAGTTTATTTGATGCATTGAACTTCATCTATATGTATGTTAACCCTACTGTGAAATTAATCATGCATTTAAAAAATTACTTATGTGACCTGTCGGGGTCAATACAGAAGAAAAAAAAAGAGGGGGAACCTAATAGCTACAAGAACAGGACATTACACGCCAAATCCATCATCTAACCAAATATACCTCAGGCAAACTGTTGTGTTTTAAAACAAATGAAACGTCTTTACTTTCCAAAGCAGGTTTGCTTCAATGAATCCAGCTCTCTTTAAAGACTCCTCTCTGACCTATAATTGTCATGAACAGAAAGTCCCACAACACACTGCGGTCTAACTAGGCCTAAGTACACTGTCCTACATTATAATCCTTATTTAATGCTGGAGGTCTATCAGAAAATTCCAAGACTAAATGCCATTTGATCTGTGAAGACTTATCAAGCAATATCATTTAAATACAATCTCATCAGATGTAAAGCATTCGCCCTCGATTGTTTAGTCTTGATTGCATGAAATGCATGAAATTGTTACTTGCATATTGTTCAATATGCTGACTTCCAGTAGTCTATAATGGACACCGTATATGTTATTACTATAAGGTAATCAGACTCCATGCATCTTTTGATTGAACAGTGATACAGAAGACAGTATCAGACAGGTAAATAGGGCCAGAAGTCAATACAGTGTGGTGCCACCCATAGACTTTATGGAATTGTGAAATATGCATAATTTAATTACATTTTAAAGTTGCAATAATGCCAACAAGGCATCACATAATAATTCTGTTTATAAGACAAATAAGTGTTTTAATTCATTTAAACAGTCCTCAAATTAAATTTTAACCATTAACAATAAATACAAAGAATAACTTTAATTAAACATCATAATTTTGTTTAAATATCTGAGATATTTTGAGCCAGTGTATGATGGTGCACATACCTTTTCCAAAGCTCAGGAGAATCGTGTTTTCTAGCTGGTTTCAGCTCACCTTCTGCAACATCAGTCAATCCCTGAAACGGTCAGAAACATATTTTAGCCTTGAACAGTCATAAATTACAGAATTTTTAGTGTCCTTCATGCCTCAGGAGAGCTTGATTGATGGCTTCATTCGTGTTCATGAAATTATAATAATCTTTTGTAACACTAGTGACCTTCTTGATGAAAAAATAAATAAATATGATACTATTTACGACTATTTCTGGTTGAAATCAACGGCATGAGATTAAAACAATGAACCACTTTATTAAAGTTTTGTTCTGGGTCTTAAGCTCCTCCCATTCATTGAATGCTAGAGGATGTAGTCTAGGTAAAATATAGGCGGGCCTGATTTAAAAAAAAAAAAAAAAGAATATAACCTGGCATCACAGCGTCTTCAAGGAAGTTTTGTTTTTAATAATACATTTTCGTTTTAAAAAATGGTCCGACAAATTGGAAGATAGTTTCTATAAACCTGCTGATATTAAATGTATACCATAATAATAGATAGTTAAACATCTTGCAATAGATATTTGTCTACCACTAATTGTCTAATAAAAACATTAAAAATTAATTGCCGTTTTAAATGTTTAAGTAAAATCAAAATGATTCAAAAGTGTTAACCTCAGTGAACTTTGCACTTTTTTTCGGCCACTTTGAATTACTATGACGGAGACTGATCTGAAAACTAAAAACTCATAAATCCGAGAAGAAGCGACAGGAATTATTGTGATAAGTTACGAACGATATTAAAACATTTTGATGTAAACATTTTTGAATGTAGTTTGTTACAAAACGATAAGCATCCTTGAACTTTCAGACAAACACGTAAGACGAAAAGTTCATACCAAATCTCATTTTAAATGATTTTTAAAACAATTTTAGAGATTAATTTAACAGTTATTTACACAAACTTTCAAGCATGAATATTAGAAAATAGTGGCTATACACAGGAAATACTAACATCTTTGATCATAATCCACAACTGACGTCGAGGTTGTAGCCAACGTTTTTTTTTTTTTTCTTCTTTTTTTTTCGTATAACTAACGAATAAGAGATTAAATGTAGGCTTGTATAAAAGACAAACACGACTGTCCAGCCATCAAAGACATTATTTTAGATTTGACTCAATTCTGAAAACTTTAAAAACGCATTTAAAAGCTAAAGCTCTTACCTTACGCGCACCACGCGACAGCGGCTTGTCTCGCTGCTCCTCCGGATGACGCTTCTCGTCTTTTGTAATATATTCCAAGTAAAAGCTTTAGAGATGCAGCTCTGCGGCTGACAGTGAACTGATGCTGTTGTGCTCTGTTGAATCACTCTGAGTCAACCGTGCGAGGCATGAAAGCAAATATAAAGGCATCTGCTGTGCATTGCTCTCCTGCTCTGGAGACGAGCTTGAGAAATGCGCTCATTGCAGCCGGTGCTGTCATTGAACTTCACATCCCAAAGAATCTCAGAGAGGTGGGGCTCTTTACAGGATGAGAACGTGGATAATGGCATATCATGTTTGATCTATCCTGAGTGAAAGTTTTGAAGGAAAGTATCTCGTTTTTACAGATTGGCGACTGAATCTTGATCATTTGAAAAGTCTTGCCATTGTCAATGCGTCCAGAAAACTTTATTCCTTTGTCATTAAGAATATTTTATAGATAATAGAAAACAAAGACATGAATCATTTTTGCGCACTCTCATGAATTATACCTACATATTTGTGTAAATGTATTTGAAAGTGAGTTTGTCATCATACAAATATGTAGACCAGGGCTAGTTGTCACACTTTCTGAGGGTAAGTTTAGGCTTCAAAGTCAAATTCTGTATAGACACAAACCCTAAAATATTGAGAGAGAGAGAGAAAAAAAACACTATGTGGGGTAATTTGTCACACTGCATACTGTCATTAAATGTCAAGGGAAAAAAAGAACCATGCAAAAATCTAAAATGTACCATGAATTTGACAGAAAGACAGAAAGGACTGAATTCAGCACAATTATTCTAATTGTCTTTAGACAAGTAAATTTTTAGACATTTACTTAATGTCTAAAACCAACATCTTTTGAAGAAAAAGACAAAAATGCTTCCATAACATGAATGATAATTAAAGTTGTTTAATGGTTCAAACAGGTCAGCTGCCGGTCAACTTTCTTTACTGGGTTATTAATTAGTGTCAGTTTGCCTAGCAAAGCAGAGAAGGATACACCAATGATTATCATTTACACTGTCCAGTGAGCCTGAGCTCCTGTATCCCACTATTAAATGAATAAACTACTTAAATTCAACTCAGTTCTTCAAGACACAATGCAGTGAATCCATTTAATGAAATAAGACAGAGAAGAGCCACTGTATATAATCTATATACCTATTTTTATTTAGTATAATTACATTGTATGAAGTTAGAATGTGCATTTGTTACGTTTATGATGCATTTTTATCTACACTTCTTAAAAGGTTTTTATTGGCATAACGGTTCAGTGAAGAACCTTTAACACTTTTGAAACTTTGCATTGCACAAAAGGTTCTTTATAGAGGGAAAAAAAGGTCCTTGAAAGATTATTGAAAGGTTCTTCACACTAAGAAAAAAAAAAATTTTTTTAAGAACTGTTCACAGTTATTTATTTATTTGTTGTCACCCAGTGTGGTCAGAATGATTCATTTACATTATTATTATTATTATTAATTTTTTTTGCATTTAAAAGATAAAACTTTTATTTTTATACAGATTGTAAATGGAATTACATTATAGACATTCACTGGTAATGTTAGATCAACTATAATATTCTAGATGTTAGTAGACTAAACTTTCACTAAACTTATAAAATATTCTTCACATGGCAACATGTAATTAACTGATTTTTTATATACACTATATTAACTGATATATATATATATATATATACACACACACATACACACACTTTAACTGAATCACCTTAAATACTACAATTAAGTCGGTTTATGGTAGAAATAACATGCATGTAGTCAATCCGTACTATATTGTTACATTATTTTGCATTTATTTAAAAAAAAAATGTTTATGATTAGAATTTGACTTTTTAACTCTAAATCAATTTTTGTCTTGTAAGACATCCATAGTTGTCATTTCTGTCTGGATAAATTGGCGGTGGTACAATTCACCTTGTGTCTTCAGGTTTCCCATTCAACATTAGTATGAGACCTTTGAACTCAGAGCAACTTACATATCACTAAATACATTCAAAGTATAATGATGTCAGTGAACCAAACACTATACCGTATTCTCATGTTTCCTAAACACTGGCTGGACAGTGAGAGGATGCAAAGGTCATAAAAGCATCACAGGGTGAATCAGTTAAGCAAAACCTCCTAACCTCCACTTACTTAATTACTATGCCGGTTGAAAGCCAGGCCTTTTATTGCCTTCATCATTAGCTTTTTCCAGCAGTCTAGGACAGGCTTCTTTTAAGGACCTCATTGACTCATTGATCAGCTGGCATCACTCTCAGCCGGCCTGCAGCATGTGAATGGGCCCGATCCTGGCCTGTCTCTCTCTGACTCGTCAAGTGCTCTTTTTTTCTCTTCCTCTCACCACTGACTTGTAAAGAGCTTTTAATGCGGCTATTAGTGGAAGTGAACAGGAAGCGTGTTGAAAACACGGCCCGTCATTATTCATGGGGAGGTTTAATCTGTTGCTTAATCACTGTTGTTTGGGCAAAGCAAGTTTGGCGTTAGTTGAATAATCTGAGCAAAGAGGAGACAGTGCGTCCAGGATCTGATTGGTCCTTTTGTGAATTAGCATACTGTCATAGTATCGTTTGGCTGGATGTCAATTTTAATCATTTCAGGGTTGTTGTATTTCCAAAATTAACATTAGTGTCACATATAAATACACTAATACACTACCAGTCAAAAGATTTTGAACAGTAAGTTTTTTAATGTTTTTATAGAAGCCTATTCTGCTCACCAAGCCTGCATTTATTTAATTCAAAGTACAGCAAAAACAGAAAAACTTTGAAATATTTTTTTACTATTTAAAATAACTGTTTGAATATATTTTAAAATGTAATTTATTTCTGTGATCAAAGCTGAATTTTCAGCATCATTACTCCAGTCTTCAGTGTCACATGATCCTTCAGAAATCATTCTAATAAGCTGATTTGCTGTTGAAGAAACATTTTTATTATTATTATTATTATTATAAATATTTAAAACAGTTGGGTATTTTTTTTCGGGATTCTTTGATGAATAGAAAGATCCAAAGATCAGCATTTAAATAAAAGCTTTTGTAACATTATTCACTATACCATTCTAAAGCTTGGAGTCAGTATTATTATTATTATTATTATTATTATTATTATTATTAATTAATTAATTTATTTATTTATTTATTTTATGAGGAAAGAAATTATAGAAATGAATACTTTTATTTAGCAAGGATGCTTTAAATTGATCAAAAGTGATGATAAAGACATTAATAATATTACAAAAGATTTCTATTTCAGATAAATGCTGTTCTTCTGAACTTTCTATTCATCAAAGAAACCTGACAAAAAATCTACTCAGCTGTTTTCAACATAATAATAATAAATGTTTTTTGAGCAGCAAATCAGAATATTAGAATGATTTCTGAAGGATCATGTGACTGAAGTAATGATGCTAAAAATTCAGCTTTGATCACATGAGTAAATTACATTTGAAAATATATTCAAATAGAAAAGAGTTATTTTAAATAGTATATATATATATATTTTTTTTTTTAATTACTGTTTTTGCTGTACATTGGATCAAATAAATGCAGGCTTGGTGAGCAGAAGAGACTTCTTTAAAAAAACATTATAAATCTTACTGTTCAAAAACTATTGACTGGTAGTGTAAATGTGGTTCTTTTGAACTTTCTATTCATCAGATAACCTTGATAAAAATGTATCATGATTTCCATAAAAATACCAAGCAGCACAACTGTTTTCAACATTGATAATAATCAGAAATGTTTCTTGAGCAGCAAATCAGCATATCAGAATGATTTCTGAAGGATCATGTGACACTGGAGACTGGAGTAATGATGCTGAAAATGCAGCGTTACATCACAGGAATAAATTACATTTTAATAATATATTCACATAGAAAACAGCTATTTTAAACTGAAACAATATTTCACATTTTTAAGCATTTTTACTGTATTTTTATCAGATAAATCCATCCTTGGAGAGCAGAATCTTTCCATCCTCAAACGTCTGAATGGTAGTTTACTGATAATATTTAGTGATATTATTTGGAAAAAATGGCTTATGTCAGAATACCTTTGCTCTTTCGAGTCATATTAATTGTGTAATCCTCTAATCCAGTTTTAATCCAGGGAAACATATAGTGGCAAATATGGGAGCACAGATTAGATCACAGATCACATAGATCATTGTTCATAACAAGTCATATTGACAATAACAAGTCAAATACTGTGAAGAGAGAAAACAGGCTGTTTTTCTCTACATTAATAACTGCCCCTCTCACTGGTTCACATCCGTCACATTTGGAAAGACAATAACTGATTAAAAAGAAAAAGAAAGAAAGAAAGAAAGAAAGAAAGAAAGAAAGAAAGAAAGAAAGAAAGAAAGAAAGAAAGAAAACATTCACAATCATGGTGAAGCATTTATCTAATTGTTTTGACAAGCAGTAATACTGACCTACAAAATAAAAGGACACAGACAGACAGATAGACAGATAGACAGATAGATAGATAGATAGATAATTATTAACAGAACAAACATCAGAGCATCTCTCTGTGTTTTAAATAAACACTGTCATTAGCTGTAAACAGAGACAATAACAAACATATGAAATTAATCTGATACAGCATCCTGAACTGCTGATCACTACATAGAAAACATTCAGTGACTGAAGCAGCATATGCCTGTCTGCACATAATACCCATCATGCTCTTCATCCACTGCTGTCACGGGACATACTGTGAACTGTAACCGACAGGATTAAAGCTATTACACTCACAAATACATTGTCTGTTGTTTTTGATATTCACACAAACAAGTTGATGTAATGTGAGGAGATAATCGATGCTAAATTGTTTTTCATATTTTCTTGTCATTAAGGAGATTACATGTGTATCAGAAATATATCTCTAAATAATACACCTAAATCTGTTATGTGTTTAATGACGATGTAAAAACTGTGTTTACATTTGCACATCACACATAACATGCCTGTTATTTGATATTTCATAGATTAACTGCTAAATATCAATGATATTACAGTTGAGCACAGGAAATATCAACAGAATGTAAAAACACATGAAATATACAGAGAGTAAATGTAAAACACTACCATTCAAAATTTTGGGGTCAGTAAGTTTTTATTATTATTATTTTTTAATTTGGCAAGGACACGTTATATTGATTTAAAAAGACAGTAAATATATTTATAATGTTACAAAAATTATATTTCAAATAAATGCTGTTCTTTTACTTTACTTAAGAATTCTGAAAAAAAAAGATCATGGTTTCCACAAAAAAATTTCAACATTGATAATAATAATAAATGTTTCTTGAGCAGCAAATCAGCATATTAGAATGATTTCTGAAAGATCATTCAGCTTTTCTATCAAAGGAATAAATTACACTTTAAAACATAAATAAATATAAAAACTCATTAACTCACTTCTGAAAATATTTTAAAGGGAATTCACCAATTTCACACACACACACACACACACACACACACACACACACACACACACACACACACTTGTTCTGCTATCCTTGTGGGGACTCTCATAGGCATAATGTTGTTCTGCTATCCTTGTGGGGACTCTCATAGGCATAATGTTGTTCTGCTGTACAGACCGTATTTTCTATCGTCCTACACCAACCCTACACCTAAACCTACCCCTTACAGGAAAATTTTCTGCATTTTTACATTTTCAAAAAACTTCATTCTGT
Organism: Tor tambroides; assembly: GCA_021397915.2. Lineage (NCBI taxonomy): Eukaryota > Metazoa > Chordata > Actinopteri > Cypriniformes > Cyprinidae > Tor > Tor tambroides. Next base: position 152,786 of record JAFVLL020031484.1, read on the forward strand.
GTGATTTATAAGCTTGTTTACCTGTGGGGACCTCAATTTAGGTCCCCACCGTGACACAAGTCCCCATGAGGCTGTGTGTATTCAGGTCTAAGTCCCCACCAGGATAGAAAAAACAAGTACACACACACACACACACACACACACACACATGTCTGGTTTGCTATCCTTGTGGGGACTCTCCATAGGCGTAATGGTTTTTCTGCTGTACAGACTGTATTTTCTATTGCCCTACACCAACCCTACACCTAAACCTACCCCTTACAGGAAACTTTTTGCATTTTTAGATTTTCAAAAAACTTCATTCTGTGTGATTTATAAGCTTGTTTACCCGTGGGGACCTCAATTTAGGTCCCCACCGTGACACAAGTCCCCATGAGTCTGTGTGTATTCAGGTTTAAGTCCCCACCGGAATATAAAAACAGGTACACACATCACACACACACACACACACACACACACACACACACACGCACACACATTTTATTTTATTTTAATATGAGTTGGACCAAAAGAAAGGTCGCAATATGAACACATTCATACATTGTGTCTACTTATAGACACATTTATTCATTTTAGTTAGTTACCGTAGTTAGTTTTAATATTTATTTTATTTTATTTCTTTTCCTATTTATTTGCCTTCATGTAAATATGTTATTGTTTTTGAACATCTCAATGAACATGCTTGTTTCTATGCACACTTCATGAGAAACTGCTAAATTGACAGCTGCTTAATTTTTTAAGTGCTCCTGGGCATTTTAATGTTATCACTAGTGCTTTGGTTAGGGGCTGACCCCGGTGATTTATCCATACGGATTACCGAACTCTTGCTAAAGAGTGGAAAAGCTCAGTCTATCATTCTTAAGTGAAAGTCTGCTGGAGAAAGAAAAAAAAAACATGTTTACACATTAACAGTGAAAAACATATGCAGCACATTAGTGGCCCTCCAGATGTTGCAGTGGTAATCTGACGCCACGCGCTCTGATTGGTCAGAAAGTTGTAATCATGAAGATGTTTCTGTAAACTGTTAATAAAAATGCTTTCACTCTGATAGGGAATGACGGGGTCAGACTTCTTAATAGGTTAAAGCGCTTTGGTTTTCAGCTCGACAATCTGTCTTAACATCCAGCAGAATTACTTTTAAAAGCACAGTTTAAAAGTTCTGAGGTAAATATGTTTTTCACTTATGAGTGTCCTTGTGGCTCTTTACAGGACACAGATATAAATATGCCATTCACATTAACTCTACACTCACTGGATACAGTAATGCTTTCTAAATGCTTAAAGAAACTGATTTTTATTCTAATCAGTCATCACAATAAAGGAAATCTTTTATAAATCTTTTATAGCATTACTTTTAGTAAATTGCTTTGTAATAATGGTTTGTGAGGGTTTGGTTTTATTCAGCACCAAGGACAGCGACGCACTGAGACTCATACAGCAGTCAGTTCAAGTAAACCACACAATAAAGGCCGTATTTTAAGTGTTCTGAACATTATAGATCAACAGACTGATGTGGTGCTGCTCAATCAGGCTCTGTTTGAGTTGTCTATGACATAAGAGCTGTAAAATGATCCCAATAGGGAATTAAACACATTAGACACAGATTACAGTATGTCCTTGATCAATGAAGCCACCAAGGTAATTGTTAGAGTGATTGACATGATTGGAAGATCAGTCCTTTTAGTGTCACTTTTTCTGTCCATCTGTTGAGCAGATATGATGCAGATCATGTAAAAAATACAAAAAAAAAAAAAAAAAAAATCAATCAGTCAGTCAGTTTATTTTAAGGTCCAACTCTCGCCATTAACAAACCATTAAGTATGACTTTTGCCTCAATAAACTCCTAATTTGCTGCTTATTAATAGTTAGTAAGGTAGTTATTAAGTTTAGGTATTGGGTAGGATTAGGGATGTACAATATGGTCATGCAGAATATGTGCTTTATAAGTACTAATAAACAGCCAATATTTTAATAATAGGCATGCTAATAAGCAATCAATCAATCAGAATTCCAATACAATCTAAAAACAATCAAGAATTGCGGAGAAAACTATGAGTTAGAAATGTGCATAATCTGCCATTATGTTAAAGAAATAGTTCACCCAAAAATGAATATTTGCTGAAAAGATCCATTTTTTTTTCTTCACGAGAATAGATTTGGAGAAATTTTGCATTCTATCAATTGCTTGCCAATGCATCCTCTGCAGTGAATGGGATTTGTTTATTATGTCTTGTGAAGCTTTTGGTTTCTCAGGATGTTAACTGATGGACTGGAGTGGTGTGGATTACTTGTGGATTATTGTGATGTTTTTATCAGATGTTTGGACTCTCATTCTGACGGCACCCATTCACTGCAGAGGATCCATTGGTGAGCAAGTGATGTAATGCTACATTTCTCCAAATCTGATGAAGAAAAAAGCTCATCTACATCTTGGATGACCTGAGGGTGAGGACATTTGCATTTTAGGGTGAATTATTCTTTTAAGACTGTGTACAGTTTAGTAACTAGTTATGACCAATCCTAGAGATAACAAATTATAATTTTTAATTGTATATATTTCTTCTCTTTCTTTCTTTCTTTCTTTAAAAAAATCCTAAATTCAGGTATACAAAAATTCCAGATTCACTGTATTTATTGTCTGCGTTTGAGAATTTGTGTATTTTATCTTTTAGATCATATTATTTCCTCCTAAAAAAAGCTAACGTTGCTGATAATTGCTGATAAAATTCCTTTTAAAAAGTCTTTTGTATCTACCTACAAAAACTGACTATCACAGACTTCAGGTTTGAGAAGAGGAGAAATCCAGAGAAGTGAATATTAATTGATTGATTGTGAGTGTGTGATCTACTTCTTGAAAAATGTCATGTTCTCAGCAGCTCGGGTGAAAGGCAGCTCATTCCACCAGAGAGGAACAGAGAAGGTGAATGTTTTGGAAAGTTTTGTGCCTTGCTGTGAAGGTACAACAAGGCATCGGTTATTCAATGACTACACTCTTAAAAATAAAGGGGGTTTTCACAGCGATGCCATTGAAGAACCAGTTTTGGTTCCCCAAAGAACCTTTCACTGAACAGTTCTTAAAATAATTAATACATTAAAGAACCTTTTTCCACTGTAAAGAACCTTTTGTGGAATGAAAAGTTTCCATGGATGGTAAAGGTTCTTTGTGGAACCATTGATGCCAATAAAGAACCTTTATTTTTAAGAGTGTATAGCTGGTGAGAGGGAAAATACACTTGCAGGGGTGAACTGAAGTAGAGAGGTGCCAGCGTCAAAACCTTCAGTTTGATCTTAAATTTAATCTCAGTAATGAGGTTTTGACTCAAAAGTCCAATTACACAAAGGTTTTGTATGTTGGTTTCAAACTCAGATTTCAAAACTGTTCTAAACTAGAACACGTTAGAATGAAGCAGTGAGTGTGTATTACAATCAGGACGCAGCTATAGAGAAGAGATCGCTTCGATCTTGCTCATCTTTTCCCAATTTCATTCTCTCTTTGGCTCTTGTTATTGGGCCTGATTTGTCAGGGCCCCCGGTGAGAGAGTGCGCTATCACCGTACGCGTTTCTTTTGGCATTGTTAAAACTAAATGAAACAAGGTAATTAGCTTGTTACAATTAAAGTGACTCGACTGGATAAATTGTAATCACCCGAAATGAAGTTAGGCTTCCCTGCAGGATCAGCCAGCCAGCTGAGCAGCCTCATTTGCATAATTAAAATATACAAATGATAATGGATTTTGTACTCAATATCCAGCGGCTGTAAATCCAGAGAAATATGAATATTACAATAACAACGCAGCTGCCTTGAGGTAAACGCGGGATGATGTTCCTGACGTTTGCGTTTTCTCCCGCTTCCCCTCCGTGGGCCCGTGAGATGAGTCTGGATATGTGAGCGGAGGTACCAATTGAAAAGCCGAGTGATAAAATAGATGAAAAACATTCAAAAGTGATATTAGTTAATAATGCCTGTGGTGGAACCACGAGGTGGAGAAAGAGAGAGATACGTGGACCAATTACATTTGCAAATTGTCAGCGGCTGGTCCTCGTAGCGTCACTCTACCTCGGGGGAAGCCTTTTGCCTGATTACACAAAATTGGGATTGAATTAAACATCTAAAAGGGTTGTCCTAAGACAAACCCGAATGAAATTAGGCCCGCTCCTTTTCGCTGCGAGAGCGAGGAAGCTGGCGCGTGAAGAACGAGTCAGAGCAAGAGAAATTTTCTCAATTAGGAGAGGGACAATGTCACGAAATTAGGCCTTAGAGGTTTTCCCTCCGCTTTGCATTTGTCATTAAAGTGAGCGACGCTGGCCTCCAAACAGCTGGGTTCCTGTCATCTTCTCTGTCCGTGTGTCTCTTTCCACGGATTGGAGTGAGTCCTGATGGAATGTGTAGGAATGCCAAGTGAAATGGAGTGGCTGAATCTGCAGGCCACAAAATAATAATGACAACATTCATTCACATTAAGAAACATTGTGTTTGGAAGTTAAACACTTTAAACACTGTAAAATGTTTGAAGAACAAACAAACGAATGAATGAATGAACTGTTTTTTCATCAATATATGGTTTAATATGGTTTAACATTCATCTTTAGATGATGTTTTATCTTTTGATAAAAATCAATTTTAAATTTAGTCAATATATTATCATATTATATTCATTAATTTTAGTGTAAAATCAATCCAGTGACTAACAATATGATATATCAATGCAAAAAATGCACATTTATTTTGTATGGAACCTTGTTTCTGCCATGGAATAATAATAATAATAATAATAATAATAATACAATTCAATTTATACAATACAATACAATACAATTAAATTTAGACTTTTTTTCAGAATTGTGAGATATAAACTAGCAATTGTGCGAAAAAAAGTCAAAGTTATGAGATAAGAACTAGAAATTAACTTTTACATTTTTTATTCTCTGCTGGGAATTGTGAAACGGAAACTACTCAGAATTGCAAGAAAGTAAGAATTCTGAGTTTATATCTTGCAATTCAGGTTTTTTTTTTTTTGTTTTTTTTTGTGAGGAAAAAAGTCCAAATTTGTTGGATTCATTGTTTTTGTTTTTTAATCTGTTCCATAATTTTGACACTATCGTGTCAGCCACATCTGCAAGAACAAACTCTGAAAAGAGGCACATAATGTCAATATATTGCAGGGCCCTGAATCTAATAAAGGTATCGGTTACTAAGAGAATCGATTTACACACCCTCAATGACTGAAATCCAACACAGTGTAGTCAATAAAAATAATATTCATTCAACAACAAGTTTTTGATGTTATAATTAAATTTGAAGCGTATAACTCATGTGCAATTAGTGTCACCAAAAAAGAGTTTTGTTTTCAAACATGCATTCTGAACACTCCTCCTGTCTGCCATTGATTTTCAGGTTGAAATGCTTAAACAAATGAAGATTGTTCATTATGATGGATGGATGCACTTTTTTGGGCTTCAAAATCTTGACCACCATCCACTGCCACTATAAAGTTTGGAAAAGCAGGGACATTTTTTAATATAACTCCAACTGTATTCGTCTGAAAGAAGAAAATCATATACACCTAGGATGGCTTGAGGGTGAGTAAATCATGCGGTAATTTCCATTTTTGGGTGAACTATCCCTTTAAAGACATTTGAAGGAAACTATATCGCCCCCTTGAGTACTGAGGTTTGAGGTTATGTATATACATTGATACATTGGCCAAGCTTTCAAATCTACATTTGCATACTAGCAAAGAATATATGCTTCTGATCTAAAAGATAAAAAACATCTCATAATTTCATAACAGTTTGCTCAAACGCCTTCTAATTCCATAACAAACCTTTTTTGGTTCTCGTCCCACCTTCTGAGAATGTCTTATAGAACAATTGGCTGCAAAGGTCAAACATCTTATATTATATATATCTTATATATATCTTCCAGAAAATCTAACCTTTACTTCTTCCAATCAGCCTTTCCCCTTCTAAATGACCTGTATGCATGTGTCCACTACCTTACTGTATTGTGTAACCACGTCAATGTATTGAGTGAGTGAGTGAGTGAGTGAGTGAGTGAGTGAGTGAGTGAGTGAGTGTGTGTGTGTGTGTGTGTGTGTGTGTGTGTGTGTGTGTGTGTGTGTGTGTGTGTGTGTGTGTGTGTGAAGTGCTAAACGACTTTTCTATGGCACATCAGTGCAATATGGACCAGAGCTGTAAGTAAATAATTTGCAGTAATCAAAGCTAATGGAACCCAATGGGAGAGACTTATGCTATTGCAATAATCTCATTTAGCAGATAGCAGATTCAGTAGATAATTGGGCATAAGTAAAATTGAATTCCCCTGCTCAATTACTGAACTATTACGCTTCATATCATCAAACACAGGGCAGCTGTATCTCTGACATGGTGAAAACACTAAAGGCGAGTGAGTGTTCAACATCTAGTCGCTCAGTTCACCCAAAGCATCTGTCAAAGTCTACGCAATCACCTCATTTCTGGATATGAAAAAGAATAAATCAGTAAATTAGCAGAGTAAACCAAATGGATCAAAGCAATCACATCCCAGAAATCATCTGGGTAAATTACATGATTATATTTTGCATTTTTCCTCTAATAGCAATAGATTTAGCACAGAACAATTTCAACAGTTGAAAAATGTGAAAACAGATGAAAATGTGAGTGGAAACATAGAAAACTTAAGGTTTGCTAGGGCTGAATCACAGCTGTGCTAATATACAACCATATCGCACTGCTACGCATGTGATGTTGCATTTATACAACAGTTCGACAACCCAAGTGCGTAAATAAAAAAAGAAACAACAACTGAGTGTCTTTAAAAACCCTCTTTTGTGCAGAACTACTTCCTTCTGCCACGGATTCAAATCTAAAGTTGACAGTTTAACAGCTGAGCCCAAGCCTCCATTACTAATTTGAAAATGTCATTTAAGACCTAGTAACGAAGGAACGTTGAGTTGCTTCATTAAAAGCTTATTGTATTACTGTAATAAAAGCTGTGTTATGTGGAGTGGAGTATTATGTCTTCATTAACTATCCGCATATTTAAAGTCTAAACAACTACATTCTCGCCAAAAAAGTCTTAAAAATACATTTTGTGACACACACACACACACACACACACATATATATATATATATATATATATATATACACATTGCTTTATGTGTGTATATATATATATATATATATATATATATATATACCTTGCTGTGTTCTAAAAAAGGAAACACAGCTGTAGAACAACAAAGAATATGTTGTTAATAATACTGAATTTTCATTTTTGTGTGAACTGATCCAAGGCAGTCATAGAAGAAACTAAATTGTAAATGGGTAGATAAACTCCAGGTGGAAGAAAGCCATTGTTTGTTAATAATTGTGATGTATGGCAGGGTTTATAGATATTCATTCATTTCATTAGATATTTTATTGCCTTTCAGAAGCAGTTCAAACCATCAGTCCTATAGGAATCTGTTATAGGCTAGATCCTGTCTATTATATACGCTTAAAACTGTTAATTCAACTGATTCACAACATCTCGGACACACATAGCTTTCATTATCCGGTGGGGACATTAACAGAAGCTCCGAGTCAGGTGGATCTGTGGCTAAGAAGTGATTTTCTATACAATCATTAGCGATCACTAATACAACATATTATCTGAAGTGCTGTTCGACGGTAGGGTAGTTTCCCTGAGGTGGTTAGATAAGCCTAACTTTTTGTTTCACAGCGGTACTTTGCGATTTTTTTAATCCGAATTTGCTACTTTGTTTTTCAGCTAAATTAGGCCTAATGATTTTAAAAAGCGAATGTCTGCGTTGGCTGACATTTTGTTATTATAAAGCCCCTCCTTGTGTATTTTGACCAACGTGAGCCACTGCTTGCGCACTAATGTACTGCATGCTGCGCCTTAAAATATGAAGGCGTCTGACGGAAAAAAACCTAAGGAGTGCCAAGTCGTGGAAACGTAAGCATCAGCGTCAGATAAGATATTACAAAAAATAATCAATTGATTAAATAATTCATTAAAGTATATTATGTTACGTGATGCAGCCCACAAATTATGAACCATCCTAATAGCTATCCTAATGTAGGACTTGGTTTCTTTCAATTGTGGGCAATCATGGCCTAATGGTTAGAGAATCAGACTCGTAACCCAAAGGTTCACAAGTGCGAGTTCGAGTCTCAGGTCCAGCAGGAATTGTAGGTGGGGGGAGTGAATAACCAGTGCTCTCTTCCACCATACCATGACTGAGGTGCCCTTGAGCAAGGCACCAAACCCCCAACTGCTCCCATAAATGGCTGCCCACTGCTCTGGGTGTGTGTACAAGGTGTGTGTTCACTACTGTGAGTGTGCGCTCAGGATGGGTTAAATGCAGAGCACAAATTCTGAGTATGGGTCACCATACTTGGCCACGTCACTTTCTGTCTGCCTTATTTCTTTGCTCATTGTCACTTTTGAAATAAGCGACTGCTAAATGAATAAATGTAAATGTACAGCTAAAGGCTAAACCTGGATGTCATGGTACGGTGTGATAAACACACGATGAAGAAGATGAATGCAGATAGTCTTTAATATAATCCACACAGAAGGAAACCTCAGAAAGCAGGCAGGTCACACACATACAACTCAACCTTAACACTGGACAAAGACAGAATGCACAGACTTGACTAAATATAGGGGAGCTTGATGAGGGACAGACAGGTGAGGAGGATGAACTAATAATGACATAAGAACATAACCAAATATGGGCACAAGGAACTAACTAATGAGAGAGACAGAAACAGGGTCAGTGAACACATCAGGGATGAAAACACAAACAATAGTCCATGACTGTGACACTGGCCTGCAGGTTAATTCATAGTATGTAGTTTTTCTTTGCTCTAGATTTGTGGAGTCTCATGATGGACTGTAATAAAATGAACTTTAATATAAATTTCACGTATAATGTATAACAGATCTTTTTTTTTTTTTAAATAATACATTTTGATGTACTATGTACACATATGCCTACTGCATATCAACAAAGCAAAGCTTTTCCATATATTCCATCTAGAGCATATTTTTTTATCTGTAAAAATATCTGTATTTTATCTTCATTTCCATAAGAAATGTGTATTTATCAGATTTTGCTCATTCATAGCTCAGAACACTTAATGAGTTCTCAGTTATGCTTCATTTAAATAATAATTTTGTCTCAGATGTTTTTCCTAAAATTTTAATAGTCTTGAAAGAATTTGATGAGGATTGAGATCTTCAACTTCTGAATGCAGACTCTGGTATCCTGTCACATCTGGGAACAGCTTGAAACATTGTTGAGATATCTTCTGAACCCTAGAGAAATATGAGATTATGAGGTCTTTGTTTCAAGAGAAACATTTGAGGATTAGTAAACATTATGTAGGTGAGTATAATTACTTGTGGATTATTGTGATGTTTTTATCTGCTGTTTGGACTCTCATTTTGACGGCACCCATTCACTGCAGAGGATCCATTGGTCAGCAAGTGACGTAATGCTACATTTCTCCAAATCTGATGAAGAAACAAACTCATCTGCATCTTGGATGGCCTGAGGGTGAGGACATTTTCAGCACATTTTTATTTTTGGGTAAATCCCTTTAATTTTAGGTGCCAGAAAGAGGGTGATTTTTTTTTTTTAATTAAAAAAAAACTCCAACTAATATTATAAGTGCATTTAATAATGTATAAATATAAAATATGAGCCCTGAACATATTTAAAAAATGTGGCAAACTCAAATCCCTCCTCCCCCATAAACTAAATTAAAAATAAGCAGCTCTCAAAGACTTTTTTCCAATCTTTACCTTTGATTTACCCTCATATGCCCCTGTATCTATGCCCTCTGCACTTTTCTGTCAATTTCATGATGAAACTCTCCTTAAACCCCAAAACTGTAAGTGTACGCAGTTCACCGAATCCATCCAATAACCAAATGTGTTTAAATCATCATTTAAAATAATGCCACTGTGCTTCCTTTACCCAGTACTTCAGGAAAATCAGACGGGACGGAGAGGGACACAAGCTTAAGGCAGCTTAGTTCCCTGAAAAGATGTATTTAATCTTAAGATATTAGGGTGGGTTATTTTTACTTACCATTGGCCTGTATTAAAAACCCTTGCTTGAAGATTTTAGTGAACGAAACAAACAAAATGAAAGTGAGTGGGTGATTTTAATCAAGGAGAGCAGCGGCGAGTCCAGTGCTGAGGGTTTAACGGATGTCAAACAAGTCGTGCAGAGCTCCATTAGTAATATGAAGGGTGCATGAGATGATTAAATGTTATTTAAAGAACGGACGAGAGAAGATAAAATCCTGTCGGAGGGGGGCCTGCTGCTTCTCTCAGCTGCGTTTAAGCGGAAGGAGAAGTGATGTTTGTTTAACATCGCCTCATTGCTTTGACCTCTCTCATTAAAATGGGAGAGTACACTAAGCTGCTAATGTTGTGTCTCAGCCGCCCTCTTTTCACACACCAAGAGCTTCATTTAAATAACTTACAGGTCCAATTAGATGGGAAATTAAATTGTCATTATTTAAGTGGGTGACAAGCAGAGGAAGTGACAGGAAGGAGGCAGGAGTGGTTTGTGTCCCTTGAGGCCTGCTGTAGTTACACTTATGAATTTAGGGGGAAGCGCCGCTGATAATGACACACAAGCCCATAGGTTCGGAAACTCGACAGAGGTGCAGATTAAATTCAAATTACACAAAACCACTATGTTCAAATGTACTCATTAATTTGTTTATTTTGAAGAATATGTAATTGTATTGCTACTTAATTTGTGACAACTTATTTAGCATTCAATAATAATATTAATGAACCATATTGCATTATATAATGATTGACTATGACTCAGGATTTTTTACATTTATTTTTTTTTTACAATCCATGAAAAAAAAAAAAAAAAAAAAAAAAAAAAAAATATATATATATATATATATATATATATATTGTATAGTTTATACTACATTTTAAATGCAGATTTGTTGTTGAAGATGACTTTTAATTTAGATTTAGATATATTTAAAATAAAATCTATGTTTTATAATAACAAACAGTCTACAATTTATGTACCTTCACAAAACTGTAATGACAGCTAGCCCAATTTTCCCATATGTATTTCTTTTTGAAATTTTGAAATTTAAATTTTTATGCAAAAATGTGTTAAATGTGTTATTTAACTATTTGTATTATTTTAGTAAGCTATGCTTTTGAAAAAAAACAAAAAAAACCCTCTTCTGCTCACCAAGGTTGCATTCATTTGATCAAAAATACAGTAAAAACAGTAATAATGTGAAATATTATTACAATTTAATAACTGTCTTTTATGTGAATATATTTTAAAATGTAATTTATTTCTGTGATCAAAGCTGATCTGAAATTTTCAGCATCATTACTCCAGTCTTTAGTGTCACATGATCCTTCAGAAATCATTCTAGTATGCTGATTTGCTGCTCAAGAAACATTTATTTATATAATTAATGTTGAAAACAATATTTTCTACTTAATATGTGAAAACTGATAATTTGTATATTTTTATGTTTAATCATTTTAATTTATTTAATCAAATGAATGTACTTCTTTCTTTTTTTTTTTTTTAAATACTGACCTCATACTTCTGAACAGTAGTATTTATCTTAAGTCATTTATATACATTATTTATTGACTGATTGATTCTCTGAGCAGCAGAGTTTGATCACGAAGGTTAGCCGATGGGCCCCTGCGGTCCCTGTCCTGTCTGCATACACTGCCATAAAGCTGATGGATGGAGTGAAATCAGAAATTCACAGGTGATCTCTGACCCTGAGCATCTGTGCTGCTGCGCTGCTGTCTATGGTCAGTCTGAGAGCCGGCAACACTTATAGTAACACGCTCACGTCTGACCTCAGACCTCAGCGACGAGGGCCACAGTCTCACCAGGGGCTCATTTGACTCTGTAGGGGCAACGTATGGCCACTTAGATCACATAGAAACAATTTTATATCTTATATATCCAGATATAGTTGTCTTTGCTGGAAAGTCAACCCGAATGTTTTATCAGTTGCAAAACCGGTGCTTATTTCTTATGCTTGAATGAATTAGCTACAAGTAAAATGTACTTTTGATTTTCTCCAACTTTAGTTATTTGCTCTCAGGTGTAAATAATGTAAATGTAATTGTACTAAATAATGTTTACTTTAATGCTTCTGTGTATAACTGACTTATATTTAAATTCTAGTCTGTTCTATTTGTATTGGTGGTTAAAATTGACCTTTAAAGCTGTCACGTCTATTGAAGCTAGAGGTTAAGTTTATAAAATTAAGTAATAAAATATAATTGAATGAAGTTATGCATAATGTGATTTTATATGCAAAGGTTTTTTGGTCCATAAGATTCTGCTCACCAAGGGTGGATTTATTTGAAATGTACAGTAAAAACAGTAAAACTGTGAAATATTATTACAATTTAAAATAACTGTTTTCTTTGTGAATATATTTTATGATGCAATTTATTTCTGCGACCAAAACTGAATTTTCAGCATTATTACTCCAGTGTTCAGTGTCACATGATCATTCTAATATGCTGATTTGCTGCTCAAGAAACATTTCTGATTATCATCAATGTTGAAGACAGTTGTGCTGCTTCATATTTTTGATATATAGAAAAAGAACAGAATTTATTGGAAATAGAAATCTTGTAGCATTATAAATTTCTTTACTGTCACTTTTGATAAATCTAATGCATCCTTGCTAAATAAAAGTATTAATTTCATTAAAAAATACCTTACTGACTTTTTTTTAATGATTGTATATATACTGTATATATATAATCACATTACAGTATATATCATTTTAAATACTCACATATGCATATTTAAAAAGATATTCCCAAATAGCTTCAATGCTACTCTTTTGTTCGTTTGTTTTAGATTTACTGCAGTTTAACTACTTTAAAATAGTAACTTGCAGTAAAACAATCTACAGCTTGACAGTAGCTTCCTCAGCCCTGATAACACAGCTTCATAATGTTTTCTCCAACGAAAGAAGTGGCCTTCAGCTAAATTAAATTCTGAAGGTGAAAAACTTTTTTTTGGCTCTTTTAGACAGTGATATAAACCTTGATCGTGGAGAGCCTGGATAAAAAAAAAAAACCAAAAAACAAGACCAGAACTTTTCCACTCTGTCACGGCCTCTGTTTGTCTCTCTCAGAGTGATTTTTTACATCGACCCCAAGAAAAAAAAAGAGCCCACAACCGGCAAATTGAAAATCCATTTGTTGAACAAGTACCTCTCACTTACAAAAAAAGAGCAGGGGATGTGTTTGGAGGAATAATATGACATGTGTGCTAATAGCACGCTTTCTACAGTGCCATCTGTCTGAGGGAAAGGTCAGGAGAAGATGGCAGGCGCGTGGCAGGTGATGGAGAGAGCGAGAGAGGGGGAGAAAAACAAGTAAAATGTACAGCGACAGGCGAGGGGCTGTGTGACATCATATGAATGTCATAATTGAGCGGCACTAAATCGAGAGGCCCACTTTCGATGTGTCAATAAACAAGTTCAAGGTGACACGACGGATCAATACAGCGCGACAAGAACCATCCGACAAATTTACTGCGGTGTAATTGGGTGCAAAATGACTCAACCTTCACGCCGCAGAAAAAAAAAAGAAAGCAAAAATCTCAGCGCCTGCCGTCGCCCTCCGGCAACAGTTTGTACATGTCACATATGCCTTCAGGTGGCATTGGCAGACAATAACGGATTTTGTTTTGCTGTTTTTGTTGTGTGTGGATGAGTGTGTGTGTAAAAGACAATAGAAAAAAAGGTAGAACGAGTGTGTGTGTGTGAAGCAGGAGCTGAGCATTACAGGAATAGTTCACAAAAAATTTAATTTCATTATTATTAAAATTCATTATTATTGTCATTATTTACCCACTTGCATGTCAAAACTAAACTATATTCTATAGAACACTATTTTTATTTTATTATTATTTTTTTAATAAAAGGTTTTCAGTTGACTATATCATAATAGAAAAAAAAATGATGGTGGTGTGTGTGTGTGTGTGTGTGTGTGTGTTTTGAAATAAAATAAAATAAAATTATACCATATGTGACATGAGAGAGTGAATGTCATTTGTGGTGACTTATGATGGTTTTCCTTTTTTAAAGACATTTTAAAGAGCTCCTTAAATATTCTGGTTTTGTGTTTCACAAATAAAATATAAAATACAATACAATAAAATTAAAATAATAAAAATGTAAAATAAAATAAAACAAATTTAGAAAATATAAATTATAAAATCTAAATTAAAACCATAAAATAAAGTGTATTTTTTTTAAAGATTTTTTTTTAAAGAGCTCCTTAAACATTCTCATTTTGAACAAAATAAAATAAAATATATAAAATAAAAATATTAAATAAAATTAAAGTGTATGGGTTTGGAATGACATGAATGAGTAATTGTAATTTATGGTGACTTATTATAGTTTTTTAGTGTTTTTTAAAAGAGATATATTAAAAAGCTCCTTAAACATTTGCATTTGTGTTCCACAAATAAAAATAAAATTCAATAAAATGAAATAATAAAATGACAGTATGGGTTTGGAATGACATGAAAGTGAGTAAAACTGAGCTTTAATATAATATAATATAATATAATATAATATAATAATAATTATTATTATTATTAAAATTTTAAACTCAAAACTGCACAAACCAAGCATTCTATTAAGGAACAATGAAGATACAGGATTCTCTCACACAAAAAGTAATTGCAAAACGAAAAGGCTGTATCAAAACACATCCATATTGATATTGACAAAAAGCTGCCATCTTGTATGAGGTAATCATAACTTCTCATTCACAGCGCTTCTATCATCTGGAGCAGGTATATTGTTGGGCCGCTAACGAGATGACTATAATTGATTTTTGGGGAATAGAGTCATTAACCTCAAATGTCAGCACCTCCTCCTCAAGTGCTGAGATATTGATCTGCTAATGCAGGTTCAATAGAGGCTGATGTTTAAACAGAGATATAAACGCCACTTTGACTCGCCAATGAATAGATCACCTGCTTGTATCACCTTCCAGAACTTAAGTGAGAAAAAATTACATTGAAATGAGGGATGAAAAACTTCACTTGGTCTCTCTCTCTCTCTCTCTCTCTCTCTCTCTCTCTCTCTCTCTCTCTCTCTCTCTCTCTCTTATTTATTTATTTATTTTTTACATGGAAGTTATAAAGTCTTTTAGGAGCATTCAACCGATCATTCCAAGTTCAATACTCAATTGACAGCATTTGTGGGACGTTGATTATCATAAACAATAATTTCAACTCTTCATTTTTTTTAAGAGAAATCAAGGCTATAGTGAGGCACTTAAAATGGTGAATGGGACCAATTTTAAAAGGTGAATTTTAATTAAAAAAAAAATATTTAAATTGATTTTTCTGTTCAAACGTGTATATTATTTTAGCTGATAAAGTTTTTTTTTTTCATTTTTATGGTTTTAAAACATTTTGTTTTATGTTATGATCAGTGTAATTTAAGTGTCATTGGTATTACTGTTTTTCTTAATATTTTTAATTTGACTGATATAGTTTCATTTTAATTTAGGTTTAGCTAATTTTATTATTACTATTATTATTTACATGTCTATATAGATTTTTATTAATCTTTATTTTATTTAGTTTATTTTTAATTATTTTAGTACAGTAGCTTTTAAATGAAAATGAGAAAATTTGAGAAATAAAATAATTTTAAGGTTTTTTTAATATTTTATTTTGGATAGTTAATTTCAGTTAATGTTTATTTTAATTCAAGTAATGAAAATGTTTTTAATGGTTTTAGTTTTAATTAATGCACAAATTGGACGTACTATAGCTGTCGATAAGTATACTTCATCTAAAAATAAATTTTGCCATTATTTTGTCATTCCAACCCCATATTACATTATTTTTTCCATTAACCACAAAATAAGATATTTTGAAGAATGTTCATGCTGTTGTTTTCCACAGACTTTAAAATTTACTTAAACAACAACAACTGAGATTTAAATTTCAATCTGTCGTTTATACAAACCTATCAAACAGCTTCAAAAAACATGTAATATTGCACGTATGTGAGTCACGGACTATTTTTATGGTGCTTCTTTGTCATTTTTTTGGAGCTCAACAGCCTTTGTTGCACGTGTTCAACAGAAGAAAGAAAGTCATATAGATTTGGAACGGCATGAGGGTGAGGAAATGATGACAGAATGATCATCTTGGGATGTACTATCCCTTTAACGGAGACGTTATATCCTTGTTTGGTTATGGAGCATATTGGCTAATCTGTGACATTTGCAATTTTCCATATCAAATGATCAAAACAAACTGTATGGAAGTATAGTTTGTCAGAAGTTGGACTAAAGCCACGGATCTCATCAGCAGCTACGCTAATATTCGCTACATGTAAACATCCTCTGACAATGTGGGGTGAGGATATGAACTCTCAGCGTTTGATGGATTAGTGACATTTCTAAAGTAAAGCACATCTGAGGCTGCCCTCACCATGTGGTCTATGTGGGTTTAAACCCAAGCTGGGAGAAACGTGTAACTGATATCTTTGTGTCATGGAGCATATCCGGCATGCGGCGTGCTGACAGCCAGCGAGTGATGGCTGATGCTTGGGTGTCTGTCTGTGTGTGTATTTTCTGCTGTATGTTCCATTGTCTCGGTGGCATTTGCTCTTGATGATGGCTGGAAGGAGCCCGGGGCGACC
Source organism: Tor tambroides (assembly GCA_021397915.2). Taxonomy (NCBI): domain Eukaryota; kingdom Metazoa; phylum Chordata; class Actinopteri; order Cypriniformes; family Cyprinidae; genus Tor; species Tor tambroides. The sequence goes on from JAFVLL020031484.1 coordinate 169,530, forward strand.
CGGAGGTGCAGACTACAATCAAAGGTCCTCTGACACCACTGAAAATCATCACAGCTTGATGATAACCTGACTACCTTCAGGTAATCCCACGCATGTGATAGCGGCGCAAAACTTTCTTGCCGTAGAGATGGAGTTAAATACGATAACCTTCTGATTGATGGGCACATTTGAGCATTGGAGGGGGCCTTTACGACTTCAGCGGTGTCATGTGGGGGTATTTTAGGAGAGAAGGTGGATGAATTAGCATCTGTGTGTTTGCTGTGCTGTTCTCTGTCGTGAATAAACAGCATTAAGTCATGTTTACAATGAATAAATCCCATCGGGGCCACTAATCCCAGAAGATGATGTCGAAACCAGCAGAACCTGATCCACATGGAAGGATCAGCAGAGAGTTTATATAAATATTTTCCCACAGATACCAACAATACTGTAGTATTGTCATGTCCACAATTAAAGAAAAGGAATTGGGGAAGAAAAAGAAAAAGTTCCTACAAATTCACTTTTGCTTAAAAAAGCAATTAATCGCATATTATATTTACATAATTTATATTATATATAAATATTTTTAATATATAAACATAATATTTTTCTGAAATATATACATGCATGTGTGTGCATTTAAATATACATAATACACACACACACACACACACAAATATTATGTACCCAAAACTTGTATTTTGGACATGAATAATCACGATTAATCGTTGCCCAGTATTAATTTATTTATTTAAAATATTTTATTTACATTAACATTTATTTTATTTTCATTTATTTATTTTCAAGTAACATATGTTTTGTCCAACATTAGTTTTAGATTTAGTTAAATATAATAACCCTGATTTATTGACTAAAATGTCATGAGGTGTAACCATCAAGTAAAAAGTAATAATATATTTCCTTACATCTGGAATACATGTAAACATACCTATCTTAATCATTATTTTCAAAAATGTTTTAAATGTATTTTTCAAAATAATTTTTTTATTTATTTGTATTTTTTTGGAAAATGTATGAATTAAATGTAAATTAATATAAATAAATGTATAAATATCATTAAGTCTTTGAGGAGTCACACCACATGACATTTTTAAATACACTAACCTTACCTTGTTAAAAAAGGGCAAATTATCTGATATTTTAAGTAATTTATTTATTTATTTTTTACTAATTGTTCTTCTTTTGGTGACTTCAAACTCATATACTGTATATAAATGGCATAACATATTATAAATAAATAAATAACTTAAAAAATAAAAAAGATTATGACAAATACTGTTTTCTTTTTAATTTTAATGAGGCATTTTCTTCATAATAAAAGCATCATTTAAAATCAGTGCATAATATAGAAAAAAATGTCCAGATTTTGTCTGGGCCTAGTAAGAAACAGCTAGTCAAAGGTTCCTTAAATTTTTTGCCACTCTGGACACAGCCAAAGGCCTAATGTCAGTCGGGAAATAGAGGAGGAAATAGGAAACTATTGACAGGTTTCCTACAGCTGTGTTAACACTTTGGGAACTGTATGCAACATTTATGGCGGTTTGTTTTGGGGCCTCCAATGGCAGCTTTGGTTAAGATGGCAGGTATTTTGGGGGGGTTGGATGGACCCTGCTGAGGGCAAGCATGGTAAATGTATAACATCTTGGAATGCACAGACCATATCTCCCTCCCTGAGCAACTCCCCCATACACCCTCCCTTCTGCCCCCAACCCCCTCTCCTCCAAATCTACTGGTGTGTGAAATATGAAAGAGACATGTTGTCTTTCAATTTGTCCAATATACCTCACAGGTGGGCTCCAGGTACGCGGCCCCTCAGTGGCTGAAAAATGACTGGTGAAGTGCGAGGTGACTTTGATGAACCTCGCCACTCCCGGCCCTATCATTCTTTTCCATCTGGCTTCCTCAGCTACCGCGCGGACAAAGCTCTGGAAATTTGTCTTATTGAAGTGAAGCCGCGCTCCGATTCCTGCTGACTCCGAGCCAACTAATGAACAGGCGCTTAGAGTTCACTTACCCGCCCCTCATGCTGCCAAAGCTGGGCATGACGGCACGCCGTTTGTCCTCCTGGCTGCTGGTGCGTGGTGTGTACCGCAGGGCTACGTTATAGGGCCACTCTGTTTCTCAAAGTCTCAGGATTGGGTAGGAATATCTTAATAATTTGACATTTTAACAAATTAATTAGGAGCAGTTGTATTAACCAAAGGTCAAGTGTCAGTTTAAACATGTAACACTTTTGGATGTGTATTTTTAAGGAATTTTAAGTCTTAATTAAAAGGGTTTAAACCTTTCAGAATTGATACTCTCATTCATATATTGAAGTAAAAGTCTGCATAGTTATCTTGATTTCCCATGCACAGAAGCATTTAATGCAGCAAAATTATTCATTTTAAATAGTTTCAGTACAAAGAGTTCTTCCCTTAGCCGTTGACATGGTTAGCGTATCTGACACTAAAAGACCATTAGCACCTTACACTGGTTAGACTTGATCCCGCTGGTCTGTTTAATCCTCTCCTTGTAAACCCCAGTGAGCAGACGATGGGACACAGAGGATGTGATTAAGTTGGAGTGATCTCCAGCAGGGACTGGATTAAACTCAATAAGAGTCTCTTAATCCAGCTAAGCAGCGGTTGACCCAGCTAAGCTCTCTGCTCTTTTACCAGCTCAGCCAGTGAAAGTCTTCACCTCACTCAAGAAATCATTACAGTTCACACTTAGTAAATGCATTGTCAGCAAAATGTGAGGGAGGGAAATAGGAAGATTTTATTGTTGTAAAATAAAAGAACAGGAAGCAACGTCAGTGTCAAACAAACACTGTGTCACAAATGACATATTATAGTCTATGCACTGAGCAACGGGGAAAAAAAAAACATACCAGTGGCGACATTTCTGCAAAATGATATTATGTTACATTGCTTTCCAAGGAAAAATGTCCAGTGAGTGACGCTGAACGTGCATTCAGTTTTATCCAATGAACGTGAATCTGGTAATGTTTGATGGTTGTTGTGTATGTGAAGCAGCAGTTCAGAAATAAAACATCTGGTGAGTGGTACTAAAATAATGGTGACATGTTTAAAAATAGCATAGCACCTAAACCAAACCCAACCCAAAAATTAATTGATAGTGTTAACAAAAGCAACCGTGAGGATAAAAAATAAATTTCTGATGCAGCCATGCCATTTTAGTTTGCTTCTTTTTACACAAGTGCAGTGCTGTACCAGGTGCACTACAGAGCAAGTTTACTACATCAGAAAAGCCCTATATGGAGCTGGTTATGTGATGCAATCATTTCAGTGTATTGGTTAATGAATCATGGCGTTTTAAAGTCATAATATAGTATTATGCAAGGAATTGTGTCTTTATTAACTGATCATTTGCCCACTGGAATCATAATTTGTGTGAAAAGGAACAAAAGTTGTTGGTGTTCATTTCATCTGGAGACTGCAGTGAATTGAGCCTATGTTTGCAACTATGTTCTTTACTGTCTATTGTATGAATTTTATGAAGTTATTTCGTCATCTAGCATTGGGGTCTGACACTCCATGACAGTTGAGTGCATGATGTGTCCAATAATTTGACTAGATTTCAAAAAGAAATTAGCTACAAGCTACAAAATTAGCTAACTACTATGAAGCTATAAGGGGACAAAACCTTTTTAATTGTATAGTTATTATATTAAATGATTATTTTAAAATGGCAATAAATGAAATTTCACCCTATCTATTTTCTAAATGCATGATTCATCCAACACATATTTTGACCTCATGATGTTTAATTCAAATATCATACCTCAGTCTTCTAGCGAAAAAGACAGACGTCTCTCTGGTGACGTATGCTTCTACTTTGAGTGTCACACCCGCATCTCAACATCCAATCAAACAACTGATGCAGAGAACCAAGTCCCCGCCCAACTTTTTAAAATTATTTTCGATAATTCATTACATAATATCACAATCTAGAAGATCAGATCAGATCTGTCATTGCTTCCATTTCATTGTGACTTTTAAACAAACCTTTTTTTTTCCGGAATGACAATTCAGGTGACAGCATTAAACTAATACATAAAAATGTACACTAACACTAAAGTAATAAAAGTAAACAACATCCATATATAGGTAAGTGAGTGTTTCCCTTTCATCTTTTTTTACTGTTAGTCATGTGGGATCAGGCGTAGCTGAGAGCATCCTTTATGATCTTATTGCTCTCTGTACGACTAAACTAAAGGAGTTTCTCCATTAATACTCAAGACCATCTCGAAAACAAACCAGTGCATTACACAAATGAAAAAAGCGACAGTAACCAAGGGAAGAGAGAGGGAGGGGGAGTGTACTGGACATTATTTAAGTGTTCTTGTAAGCCATCTAAGATATTAATGTTTCAAAGCTACTTATGAATATTTAAGAACATAAAAGCGAGATAGACTTGTGCAACCCAGATGACCACAACTCTACGGGGAGAACATCTCCTGAACATTTATGATGGATTTTAAACATGATAAAAACAATCAAGGTGTTTATGACATTAAAGAAGAGGCTGGAAAATGGAGGGATGGCTTATTGTTGTCTTAAAAGCTTGTGGCTCTAATGCTGTTCTCTGTAAATAAATCTGAATATGATCAGTGACCACCGAACACTAAGCAGAGGTATTGAATTTTTTGCAATTAAATGCCATAAAACAAAATGAACGTCTAGAAAAAATGACCTGGTGAGTATAAATATAAACATATAACTAACTAACTGAATGAATGATTGAATGAATGAAAATCTTTTGAAATGAATAAAATCTTTTGTAGATCGTTTCTGTTTAAAAAGAAAACTGCCACATTAACAATGACACAAAAAAGCATAAAAGACAGAGCAATTAAAACAATTTTAAAAATATAATTAATCATGATATACAATTTATACAATTAATACATTTATAGAATTAAAAATATTTTTATGAAAAATTATAAAATCTACAGCCGCATAATTGTATAATGAACATGAATGAAATTGCATTATCAAGTGGCTATACTGTACATACTGTATATACTTTATGTAACATAAAATAAAAATAAAGCCATAAAAATGTAGTTACTTGAAAATAAACATTAATATATATAAAAAGTTTTTGTTTTATTTCACTTTATTTTTATTTCAAGTAGTTGCCAAAGCATTCGTTTAGGTTGAAGTACTCAAATAACTAAATAAAAGCTAAAACTAAAACTTAATTTAAACAAACTATTTAAAAAAAACTTTACATATTTGAAAAAAAAAAAAACCTAATAAAAGTGACTAAACAACAAGCTAATTTACTAAAAGTTTACCTAAAATCAAAAGCAAAACAGAAAATATAAAACCAAATTCAAAATGTTAAAAAACAAAATATATCAATGATACTAAAATAACACTGATATATATATAAATGTACACCTTTTTTTTCTTTTTCATTTGTTATTGTTTCCCCCAGTTTTCCTTTATTTCTTATTATTGTTTGATAATATCTTATTCATAATAACATGATTCATGTTCTTAGAATTAGCATTATGTCATTATCATAGAAGTCCAATACTTCAAACTATGGGACTAATTCAACTAAACATCTTCAGCAATACCAGCATGAGTTTTATTGGAGTTTTAAGTCTCTGCACCCTCATTCTCTTCAACCATCCACTAAACAACTGCCCACATCGCCTTTCCTCAAAATATAAAAAGCTGCATAAAGTCTAAAAGACTCTTAGTCTGTGACTTTATTATCGACATCACTGCCAAAAAACTTGCCCTCACATAGCCCAGAATTTAACTTCCTGGATTACTCTTAGACCCTGAAATGTAAAGTATTTCCCCTGCATTAAGTTGTATTAGCGATAAAGAGCTGCACTTTTAATCTATCCCTGATAAAGAAGCAATAATATAGTACATGTACAGGAAGAGGCTGCATTAATGATGATTATACATCCATATACTTCCTGGGATGGAACATGACAAAGAACCAGATTACTGTTTTTCATTTAAGAAAATTGTTTTTTGTGTGTGTGTGTCTTATAGTGTGTATTATATTGTTTGTGTGTATTATAGGTCAGCCTATAATTTCTTTTAATTTAATCATTTACATGAATAAGACAACATCTAATCAGGCCAACATAGCATTCATGAGTCATTGGCCCAAATCACATAGCTTAAATCTCTGCTATGTAATGTCCTGAATTGTAAAATAACATATTACTCGTTAATATGAGTATGACAGTCTTTAAAACTCCAAATCTAAGAGATTTAGCTTCCACTATGGATAATTAACCCTTTGGACAATAGCAAACAGCACCAAGAGGCCCTGGCTAATGGCCTGATGAATTTTTAAGCACAGACGAACAGGATAATGCAGCTCTAATCCATTAGGGCCTTTCAGTTTGTGTGTGTCGTGTGTTTAATGATTGTTATGTGGAGTGCATAAGTAGTGGTAAGTATCTAAACGGATGATGAGTTCTTATGTGTGTTAGAGTTACAACTATAGAAGAATAACTGGAGCATATGAAGACTTTTATTAAAAAGACAGTCAAGTCTAAATGACCAGGTCTGTTACACATCTCAAAAACGTTGGGATTTTTTTCCTAAAGCATATTCATCACCAAAGGAATACACTGAACACTTTATGTAGCATTGAAATGCAGGATGGTTTACACCAGATGGGCGTTCTGTATAGTGTTTCACGCATTTTACAGCACAGACCATCAGTCTGTCGCCCCCCTTTAGCCACTTTAAATACACTTTGCAAATGGAATAAACCATCGCTTTCCTGTAAACATCAATTTACTTCTGTAATTAAATAGACTTTGGCTGATTTTTTTTTCATTGCCATTACTTGTGAAGCATTGTATTGTTTTGTACTTGAAGTCCACTTAGGGGGTATTTGCACGACACCGTTTTCCACTAAAAACTGAATTTTTATGCATTTTGGATATTCATTTACACAATAACAGCTTTTTGGGGACCTGAAAAGACAAACTTTTGAAACTTTTTTTTATAAACAATACCATTATTGTTTCTGTGTAAACTACAAAAACACAGATTTGTGAAAACGGTGATGTCATGCGCATGCGTATTACGTGTTCAATCTATGAGAATGTGCACAGATGTGTAGTGTTTCATTACAAATGGACATTGCCAGCTACTGGTCTGGCATGAATAATACAGCGTTTTTAGTTTTCATGGATCTGTGTGGGAAGGATAGTTTTCACAAAGTTGTTATCTGTAGGTAAAACTATGGAAGCCAGTTTCCGCCAATGAATAAAAAAAAATTAAAAGGTAATAGATTTTCTCGCAATTGTGAGTTTGCACCTCACAGTTTTGGCTTTTTTTTCTCAGAATTGTGAGATATAAACTCGCAATTCTGAGAAAAAAGTCACTTTTTGAGATAACGCAATTTTGACTTTATTTCTCAAAATGACGAGTTTGAATCTCACAATTATGACGTTTTTCTCTCTATTGCAAATTTCTATTTCACAATTTTGACTTTATTTCTCAGAATTGCAAGTTTATATTACAAAATTCTGACTATATAACTCGCAATTGCAAGTTTCTATCATGCAGTTCTGAAAAAAAGCAGAATTAAGAGAAAGAAGTCAGAATTGCGAGGAAAAAAAAACTTTTTTATTTTTTATTCAGTGGCAGAAACGGGCTTCCATACAAAAATGCAAAGGCATAACTTCTCTGTTTTTCGTACGTCATTGTCATACAAACATACACTTAATCAAAGTTTCATGCATTAAAAAGTCATAATTTAGTTTAACATGAGTATTTTACGCCCTTTCTCTGGGAGGTTATTGATGCTACTGTGCCTTTAAGACTTTAATATTTAAATGGCCCCTCTTTTCATGGCTAACATTTGCATACTAAATGAGCTGTTTATGTATCTATAAATGGGTTTGGGTGGACATAACATTTGACAAATAACAGAATCTTTACATTTATTCTATGCAGTGTTATATTTGCTATGTTTGTTTTTACATCACATCAGATCATCATGAACTCGAAATATGAAGGGTTGCGCACATAAATGTTGCTGTATTTCCAGTATCTTGTGTATAGTGTTACTATTGAAAGGCTCAGCAACTGATCAAACAAAATGGTATGACACTCTTGTGAATAGTGTTTCAATCATGGCATCACAATACTGCCATAAAGAACACAACAGATCCAAAACCTAAGATATCATAAATGTTCTCATCATGTGAAATGGAAATTTTTACCTTCAAAGATACCATGTTTTGGCCAAATTCTAATGCAGCATCATACATATCCATCAAGATACATTAATGACAGAATGCATTACACTGAAATCAGGGAACATAAATCCAAGATGGCAGATGATAAATATACAGTTTGTTAATTGAAAGATATTAATAATAGAAAAAATAGTTATATTTAATTACAAAATCGTTAATTTCCAATAGGTGTATTTCCTATGCTAATTAGAGTACAAATTTAGCGTTAATCTAATGTTTTTTGACACTATTTATATATGCTATGCATTTTGTGAAATTATACTTTTTAGAGTCATTAGCTTAGAATATTTTGTGTGCTGCGTATGATTATTATTGCGTCATTACTTTGTTAACGTCAGGACAGGACTATTTTATATAAAATCATGCTGTATTCTTACGCTTATTGAAATATTGCATCATTAGCTTAACAAAATGTTTAACAAAAAGTCAAGACAACATACCTAATACTTGTGTGCATATTTTTTGTGTTTCTTATTGCTTCATCAGGTTAGAAACATGCTAATACCAATGTTTTTAGGCTTAGTTTTGCATCATTGGCTTAGCAACATGCAAAGACAACATCAAGACTATTTACTATTTGTGTGCTATGTATTTTTATGCATATTAATTGTTTCATTAGCTTATCAACACATCAAAATCTATTGGAATCAATGGTGATTGAGTTTCTGCCTATATAGAGGCTCCAAATCAAATCAAATTTCAACTTTAACCTGTCACTTCTGGCTAAAACATGAGTTTTCTATCGATAAAATTGCTTCTTCCAGTGAAAAGTCATCTCGTCTGAATCAGGAGAGAAATCTGCACAGATCAAGCACCGTTTACAAATCAAAACAGTCCAAAACAGTTATGTTAATATGTTGTTGGATTTTGACATGAGAGACAACAGGAGTTGGACTTTTTCACTGGAGGAAGCGTCATTATGGAGTATGGACTATATTTTGTCCAGAAGTAATGGTTTATAGTCAAAATGCGTTGATGATGGATTTGTTTCTTACAAACATGCAACTTTTCACATAATAAGACATGGTGGACTGGAGTGTTGTGGATTACTTGTGACTATTGTGATGTTTTTATCAGCTGTTTGGACTCTCATTCTGACGGCACCCATTCACTGCAGAGTATCCATTGGTGAGCAAGAGATGTAATGCTGCATTTCTCCAAATCTGGTGAAGAATCTCATCTACGTCTTGGATGGCCTGAGGCTAAGTAAACTATTAATAACTGTTCCCTTCATGTCATTTGAGCCTTTAGGTTTTCAGTGATTTAAATGAGAGTCAACGCTTCATAAAAATCATGAAGAAATTTCTTTCTAGAAAAAAGATGAGTGAAATAAACTTGTAGCAAAGCCAGTCACAGACCCACTGCCATCACTGCATCCTGCTACCTGAAATGCGTAAAACAAAAGCGTATAACAAATAAATCTCTCCATAGCTATCTGAACACATCGCACTCCTGGCTACAGGTTTGTCTTTCCGTTGTATATGTGTGTGACGGGCCGGCTAGTGTTACACGTCCGAAACACACTCGGAACAGGACTCAGTAAATGATGGCTGTGGGCGAGCAGGGCAACTGTAAACTCGCTCTCTGGAGATGACCTAAAGCAGCGGGTGATATATGTGTGTTTTGGTTTGCCTCTGGGAAAGCGAACACGCTTATTTACACAGAGCACCCCTGGGTGTGGGGCGAAGATACACACAAACACAAACACACACACAGTATAAGAGCAAAAACGAACAGACAAACTCAAAATCTCCCTCATGACCAAAGTGCAGGAAATACACACTTTTTGGTCTCTGTTTAAGATACATTTTGTACAGATATATTCAGAATCACATACTAGCACACCATTTCCGGTGCTGAATAAATCTTGAATGAAAAAAAAAAAAAAAAAATATATATATATATATATATATATATATATATATATATATATATTTTGCTATATTGTATATTTTTGAAAATGTATTTAATAAAATAAATATATTAATAAATAAAATAAATATAAAAATAAGTATATTTTTAAAGCATTACTAAAAAGCATTTCAAATATATTTTGCCAATCATATATTTCAGCTTGAGAAAATAATTTCTTATATGTCTCATCTGAAGAAAAACATTATTTGTTGTCTATAATGAGTGTGAACAAATAACACACTTCAGTAAGAATCAGCAAGGAACATTAAAATATTCTAAGAAAATGCAATATTACACTATACTGAAAAATTAAGAATTGTTAAATCATTATAAATCAAGTTTTTATCTCTCGGCTATTCAGTCCACATGTTAATGTATAGGCAATACTGTGAGTCTGGAAATGTATTTCGAAATACATTTTAAAATATATTTTGGTATATAAATGTTGAAACTAAATGTATTTTCAATTTTAAAAATATATGTACAGTAATTAAGATTAATTGTTCAAAACATATATTTAGCATGTATTTAAAATATATTTGCTAAATGAATAACTAAATACTTTTTTCTTACTTTATGTAGTACACTAGTATCCATTCTGAACATACTCAGACATTCAGACCACAAGAAATAATCATTCTTACGCTAATGGTCAGTAATAATTGATCTTAAGTAGTCATAATATGATGATCACTAGTCTTGCTGTCAAGGATCAGCTTGGCTTTGTGATCTCATCTGCAGTAATGTACTTTAAACCACACTCTGGACATAAACTTTTATTTTTAGACTCTCATTGTTCTGTGTTTATTTAAGAGTGGCTGGGATGGTGTGCAAAGGAAAACATATTGCTCGAGAAACCTCACATCTCATTTTTAACAGTATCGATTGTTTTTTCCATTTGTCGGCTGCTTTATTTGCAAAGATAATTCTTTATTTGCACTTTAATTTTCTGCCTTTCAAATTTAATACAAAACTAGATACAAAATCCAAAGCAGATATAACTTCATCTTAACCAAGCTAAAAATACTCTAAAGCGCAAAATAGTCATGCTGTTTTAAATTGGCAAAGCCATCTCCAGAGAGCACTAGTAATCTTCTTTATTTAGATCTAATATTCTTCACTCAGTTAACAACATATTTTGCTGGATGGCCATATTTCAAGTCACTTTGATGGGAGTCATTTTATTGGGAAAAATCTATGATCATATTCATAACCAGCAGCTTTTGCAGTTAAATGAATGTGATCTGATTCGTCTGCATGTAGAATAATCCATATTTCACCTCGGCAGTGCTAACACAGATCTCTTTTTATTGACATGCTAAGCGTACAGCACTGTTTGAATATGTGGCTATACAGTTTTATGTAACTTGTATTTTATGTACATAAAAGTAGTGGCACTACACATGTATCTACATTTTTAAGTGTGCTAAACTGTTATCAAAAGAAAGTGGTGTTCATGTACCATGAAAAATATGAGTACAATGAGGCAGTAAAAATGCTTTTGCCTTTTAATTCTGTGTTTTTGTCAGTACAACTTGTAGTATTTTTTTTAATTTTTTTTAATGTAGCTTGAATGTAGTTTTGTACGTCATGGAAGAATCATTAATAATAAGCTAACGATTCATGCATGAATCCATGTTTCATTTTTACTTGTTTTTAATATTTACAATATTTAATCAAAATATCGTAACCCAGTCTTTCGGTGAAACACACTGTCAATGGATCTTCTGCAGTGAATGGGTGCCGTCAGAATGAGAGTCCAAACACCTGATAAAAACATCACCAAGATCCACACCATTCCAGTCCATCAATTAACATCTTGTGAAGTGAAAAGCTGAATGTTTGTAAGAAACAAATCCATCGTTAAGGAGCTTTAACTTTAAACCATCATTTCTGGCCAATCCATAGTCCATAAGAGTCCAGAGTCCATAATCCATAGTATTGCTGTCATTCTGACGGCACCCATTCACTGCAAAGGATCCACTGGTGAGCAAGTGATGTAATGCTAAATTTCTCCAAATCTGTTCCCATGCAGAAACAAAATCATCTATATTTTGGATGTCCTGAGTAAATTTTCTTTTTTGGGTCAACTATTCTTTTAAAACAACTTCATAAGAACCTTCTCAAAAATTTGATTTTACTAAAAGTTTATTTATTCTTTCTGTTGAATAGCATGTGTATTGCCACAACTACTGTCACTGAAAGTATAGGACAGAGTTTTTAAAGGACAACTGTGTCCTTTGGGGAAAGAAAGGGTCTGTTATTCTACACAGAAGTCTCTGTTGTGTGTTTTCCAAGCGCAACCTGTGTAACTACCTATTTAACCTTTCAGCCACCGACTGTATCTGACACTTCTCAAGCGCACGTATAACAACATAATAACGTGTGACAGCCACTGAGTCAATTACTGCACTTGGCAGTTCTTCATGGACATGCAGGTCTGTCATTGGTTCTGTCACGCTTATGTGCATTTTACTAGACTGAACCCAACAGTTTGTACAACTCACTTTACATTTCCCTTCGCCTTTTGTTCTGACGTATTCCCCTCATCGATGTATGTAAAACAAGTCTGGGTTTAGTTATTGAAGCAATCAGAGGCTTTTTTTCTTTTTAAAGATCCACTTGGTCTCTTCCCAAACCTCTCTGGACATCAAATCCCTTGTGGTTGGATAACGGTGTTCCCCAAGTATCTGTCCTGGGGACACTATCGATCGGCTGCAATTACAAACAAATTGAAACATGATTTATTTGGATGGGAATCATTTCAATATCAGGAAAAGCCAGGGCCAATGAAGACCCCATCAATAAACCACTGCCCTCCCCCTTCCACCCCTTTCGTTTCTCTATGTACATTCCCCACAGAGGCAATCATTCTGCAAGATATCAATACGACCAGTCATGCTCAAAAAAAGACTAGGCGATTGAGATATTTTGATTTTTTTTTCATCCACCCCTCCCACCTCCACCTTCTTTTTTTTCTTCTTGTGCACTTAATTAAGTCACCAAAAGGCTGTCAAGGATAATTTTCAAAGCACAGAACCTGGTCGCACTTGACATTTGATAATATTATGCTCCATGCTGATTGAAATTGATTTTGGAGGCTCACTATAGCCGGTTCCTTTTGAAAACTCCGAGCCTATAAACCCAAGGACAAGGGCCTCCAGTTGCTGTTGCAACTCATATCCCTACGAGTGATGGGCAGCCGGGAGCTTTAGTCAGGGAGGGGCAGCCAGGGACCAGCAGGCGGCATCCCGTCTAGGGGTCATGGATCTGGCAACTCGTAGTGTCTAATAAATCAGCACCCCTAACAGCAAGCTGGCCTTACTTTCTCTCTGTCTCTCTCTCTCTCTCTCTCTCTCTCTCTCTGTCTGAGACGGGAAAGAGCCAAATATCTATCAGTGCTGGTGAATCTACTTTAAAACTGTAGCTGTAGTTTAGTAACTGTGACTGTAGTCCAAAAAGTAGTTAGCAACACTACAACACTACAAATAAACAGTAACTACACTGAAGCCATTTAAGGGGACAATATCTTTAAAAATGTAACTATTTGGAGTATCTGGTACCAGAACAGCAAATTATGACAGCAACATAAATTCTGTAAGTTTAAAATTGTATCAGTTGTTTTGAATTTACAGTTTAAATACAACCAATACAACTAGAAAACACTTTGATTATTTACATAAGATAATAACAGTGACAAACGACAGCATTTATCTAAATATACATGAAATAAGAACTCTGGAGGAGTTAAAATGAATCAGTGAATTGTTTTACTGATCGGTTGAATCATTTATTTGATTAGTTTAGTCGTTAATTTACATGAACCGTTGGGATGGGTCATTCATGAACGATTCAAATCACATTGTCAGTGTTTCTTCCAAAATCAAAACGTGTATAGTTATTAATAAGAAAAAAGCTTTATACAAGTTGTATTGTGTGTAACCTCAACCATACGCATGACAGGAAGTTTAGATAATTTAACTGACTTTAGTTTTAATATCCAAAACAGGTTTTTTTGTGTGTTCCAAATGAGGAATTTGTTTCATTTATTTATCCAAGGATAAATTACAAGAAATATAAACGATTAGGTTACCCTCTGAGTTCTGAGTGACAGACGCAATGGATGAATCTTTCTTGACTAATCAACAAATTGATTCACTAAAATGAAACAGAGAATACAGCATGCATTTTATGAGATCCTGTACATGAAATGTGATGGAAAATTATTTGCTTGTAACTGGAAAAGTTGCACTAGCTTGTTTTTGAAACCAGCTGAACTAGCATCACGGTAAGTTACCGTTGTGACTTAGTAAACACTAGCTAGCGCTATAAAACATTCAGATCTGATCGCTGTATAGTGGAAATATGATGTGCGCCAGCATACAAAGCTTTTTAGAAAATTTGGAATTTAGCACACTAGTCATATGGACTATAAGGCTTTATTACTTTTTTGTCTTTTATGGAGATTGAGAGTGACATGATAGCAGCACTCACACTAATGTTCAGTAATAATTTATCTTAAGTAGTCAGATCACTAGTCTTACTGTCAAGGATCAGCTTGACTGTATAGCAGCATTAATACATAGAAGAAAGAAAGTCATACAAGAAACAAGAAGGTGAGTAAATGTGTTTTGATACTTTCTTAACAAATAAAAGGTCTTTTAGTATAGTTTTTGAAAATAGTTAGCAAAACTACAAAACATATAAACAGTATACAGTAGCTAAACAGGTTGTGCTGCTACTGTACTTTATAATCCAAAACTGTCCTGATTTTGAGGCCTAACTTTACAACAGTTCTTTCTAGACATCTTCACATCAGTTGTTGGATGTTTTGTGGCATATTAACGTCTTGTTTCCTTCATTGTGAACTCCCTTATGACAGTGCCTGGCACACATTATCTGGGGCATCTATGTTTGTTCAATTATAACGCCAGCATTTTCTCCTCTTTTAGGGTTCTAACCCGCTTTTGCTAATCGCATTTTGCTGCCTCAGGCTATCGAAAAACTGTAACATTTAGGATCGGGAAAATTTGCTTAATTATTTGTCTTCCTCAGTGGTATTCACAAGTAAAATCTATCAGCTCCCTGTCTTGCAGCATGTTAGTATGGCCTACTTAGATCCATATACACTGATCTCATCTTAGATGGCTTTAAATCCAGTAGACAATGTTGTTTTTCAAGAGTAACCTGTATTAGAGTTATGCAGGTTAATATAGATGCACAAACACTATTAATAAAACAGCTAAAAATGTTAATTATGGTTTGCTATTTGATGTATAATTCAATTTCTGAGTCATAACCCTCAAATTCTGACTGCATTTGTCCTCATTCGTCTTCTGTCCTCTATTTTGACCGAAGACGAAGCATGCATTTCAATAGAGATAACTTCAGAGGGAACGTCACATTCATGTTGAACCCAGGGTGAGCTGTTTCTATGATTAACTAAACTACAATGAGGTGCAGTGCTTTTGTCCTTAACCGCACAACTGACACGTAGATCTATCAATCGGCAGTTAGGCCAACAGCAAACTCATAAAAATGAAGCATGGCTACGAAAAAGGTAATGAAAGAGTATTGTATTCCTGCATTTAATAAACCTGAGCATATTACAGCTTAATAGCTTACCATTTTATTTATTTCAGCTCCACATTGACCACTTCTGTTCCAAACAAATAAGCTAAATCATATTAACCACAGGATGCATTTTTTAACGTTTCACTTGAGCCGTGTGTTGGGGAAACGACTTCAAAAATCCTTAAGCTCATAATTTAAAGTAGTTAAACAACAGTCAGGCTGCTATTTTGAGGGACAAAAAAGTTTACCTTTTTACAAGCTAATGATCTACATTAAAGCTTTTAAAGATTTTTAAAAAAGACAAACGAGAGGAATTTTCTAGCACATAAACAATGAAGATCTCAGTTAGGGTGAAACTGAACAGATGCATTTATACACTAAATAAAACAAATAAAACTAGAATACACCCTTGTGTCTTAAACAGGCACAAGTTGCGATTTTAAGAACTAATAAACAGAGAATTGGCTCTCATCCTCTGGACTTTTGGTTTCCCAAAAGCAGTAGTTAGCAAACGCAACATCTACTATAATGCTCATATGTTAAAAAATAAAAATAAATAAATCTTAATACCCTAAGTATTAAACTAAAACACAAATCATTGCTCTAGTAATGCATGGCAACCCTAGAGTGATGTAAGGGAACTCACTAAATACAGCAAAATAAACAGAGAACGTGCCATGTTTGATATTTATACAGCAATAATCTGACATTAAAGGTAGGGTAGGCGTAAGCTAACAATAGCAAGCTACCTTTGAAAGCATAAGATCCCACCCTTCCTGCAAATCACTCCCCAAAGCCATGCCTTCTCCAAAACACATGACGGCACACAGACAGACGAGAGAGGCTAACTAGTGTCACGATGAGAGATGGCATTGGTGGGTTGAATGCAATGCTGTAAGATCACCTCATGTCTTACTCACCGGTGAGAAAACATTACAGTACAAAGCGCATAATATTACAATAATAACACTTTCCATTCTCGCTCACTCTGCAGTAGCTTAATGGGCTGCACTGATGACATATCATGTCTGCGCGAAAAGGGTGCACAAAGGTATGCAAGTAAATGCGCTGACAGGCAGGCGGACCGAAGGATCTGATTGGACGAACATTTTATTGTCCTACACCTTCCACAGATGATATAAATACATACAAATGCATTTAGACCACTTAAGTTAATGATTGCTATCGAGATGCGAAGAGACTTTCAAGCATAACAAAAAAATGTTTTTGAACCCAATCACCTAGACTGACTTTAATTTGATCTCAAACTTATTAATTAACTGTTTAGTTATCACTCAACTTGCTTGATGTCATTAACATTCTAACCAATGTGATTCGAACGATGAGTGTGCAACGAAGTTTATGCATTTTTCTGAAACAGTCGTTACTCCAACAGTTTGGAGCAGTTTCTCCAACAATGCATCATACTATGGTAGTCAAGCAGCAAGTTACGAGGTTGTTCATGAAACACACACCTGATTGGCTATAATTTTTTTGCGTATTTCTGTGTGTCACTGGAATCTTTGTTGCACCTAGTTTCATCAAAGAGTAATATAAACAACTAAGTCAAAAAAAACATGGTACGGTGCAGCATTTAACAGAATATTTCACTATGCCAAACCAGTTCTCCGAAATAATTTGGATTTTCCGAAGATATAAATGAGAATGGACTGATTATTGAACCATTTATTCCCTGCTTTATTGGTGAAAAATAACAAAAAATGCTTTATTGTTGTAAAATAAAAAATAAAAAATCTTGTTATGAGGAACGTTAATGCCTGTTCACACCAAAAACAATCATTTTAACGATAACTATAACTAAAAAGTATTAATAATTGTTCTAATATGAGAATAGGGAAGTCGACACCACAACTATAACGACACAGAGAAACAATATCTTTCAGAATGATTTTTTCCAGTTGATAAACGATAAAAACATTGGCAGCCAATCAGAATCCATCCGAATTTAAAGAGCTTGAGCATTTAAACCAGCAGATGACAAAACTGCAGTGAGTTCTTATAATAAACATAGTGTTATTTTGCATTGGTTTTATGCTGATATTGTTATCTTCATAGTTATCGTGCTTGGTGTGAACAGGCCTTTCTCTGTTTAAAAAACTGCTGACCTGAAAAGTAGTTAACCTTTCGTCTTTACTGGTGTTGAGGCAAAGCGATTATTCAAAGCTTAAATTACGTGTGAGGTAAATGTTTACCAGCAAAACAAAGGCATTTATTGCAGTTAGCTTACTGAATTTGTCAAAGCTAATCAAACTATTTACAATGTCTAGGTAAAGGAAATAAAATGGCAATAGAGCTGGCTGTCAGTCACCGGGAGTCGAACAGGTCAGTTGCGTTCCGATTGATCAGGTCTGAACCGTGGCCTTGACAGGCGCCACGGTTGCTATCGACAGCAATCTGGTGCACAAGAGAAAGAGAGAGAGAGAAAGCTGTCCAGTACTATTAACCTCTGGCCCTGGCGTCCTTCTAGACATCACCGCTGCAGTAATTAGGGAGTCAATCGCAATCGCATGTATCACTTAGCCTGTCGTGTCAGTCAGAGTGGCCCGTGACAGATTCATTAAGCTCCTGCCCTCCAGGTCCCCCAGTCAAACAGACCTATAAACTACTTTTAACAGGACCTCACAAATTGGAGGGGCCAAGAGCAAGGGGAGGGTGAGTTAACAGCCCAGAATAAATGCTCAAATGACAATTAGCATTGATCAGTGGGAGGAAAACGGACACTCAATGACAAGAGATCGCAGGTGAGAATACTTCTGGGTTATAACGACGCGTGGGTGAACGCACACATGCTCCAGACTTTGTATTGCTGGGATGGCAGTCTTAGGCCAGAAACAGTCTACAAAAGTACGCAAACGCAAATTATGCAGAGGGTCCGTATATGTGACTAGTGAAAATACTTTTTTTTTTTATTCTTTTCTAATTTCATACATATTTTTCATTGCAAATATTAAAAGTAAAACAATTTGAGTGGAATTATAGTTGATAAATTTGCATTTGATTTGCCCCCGTTTGCTTTAATGACAGCAGCACTCAAGTGGACGTGGATTAAAAAAAAAAGAATGAAATTTGACCTTTTGTACAAAGACATTCACATGGTCAATGTCACATTTAATTGGTAACCCAGAAATAGTGCAAAATCTTAACCTTTTCTTCCTCGTTTTATATAATACAATTTCTTCATTTTAAAATGTTCAAAATCCTAAATCTTCCTTTTTACTTTCAGTTTTACATAAAAAACACAGGTTTTCAATGTGGTCTCAGATCCTTTTTCTACTGTACATTTGTTATGGTGTTGAGTAGAGTTACAGATGACTTTGTCTTATGTGTGTTAATGTTTCTCGCTAGTTATTAACTAGCTAGTTTAACCCAAAGTAATTTGCTTACCAAGAATCTTTTCAGACTCTGTTGCTTTACCATGATAGTATACAGCACCCTTTGTGGCACTGTTGAGAATGTCAGAATTGTCAGCTACTTTCATAGGAAAACGTACAGTAACATTTTACATTTTGGCGATTTTGTATGAATTCGTACAATGTCAACTGTACAAAAACATAACATTTTTAGGAAAAAGGTAAGGATGAAAGTCCACCCCTAAACATAGCCATCCCTAGGTTACAAGCAGATCATACAAAAACGTATAAATGAAATTGTATGAATACATATGAATGGGGGGAGGGGGCAATATTAACGATTGCTGTGTTTCCATTACCTTGCAAATTGCGCAAACTGAAATTGTGAATAGAAAATATGGCCGATGGAAACACATCAGTTTCGCAAAAACTCCCATATATCGCAAAAAAAGTTTTATGCTCGCATGAGGTGGTTTTTCAAGCAAATCGAAAAAGGAATATTTCACAAAACTACAATGGAAACAGTTTTTCCGCATTTACAGGTCACCTGGCATACGTGAAAGTCACGTGATCATTCTTTAATGTACTATAACCTCCAAGAAACTCCTCATACGTGGCCGCTCTCAAGTATAAGTGGCTTTCCTTGGCATGACTTCTTGGATAACCCCTTATTTACACTGCATTATGACTCCGACACAGCCCCCGGAGCTGATCGCGGCCACTCTAGTCAGTGCTTGTGTTTATACCAGCCATGCCACAGCACGTTTCAGAAGCGGCTCTTCAAACTGCTTCACGAAAGATACAAGCCTACGTATCTTTCAATTAAAAATAATGCCTAGTGCGGTGACTGCAATATACGTAAATTCATGTAGAAACGAAGCAATTGGCTGTCTTTATGAATGGATCATTGAATCATTGACTCTAATGATTTATTCAAAAACAGATTCATTCAGAATGATGCACTCTGAGATGTACAAATGTCCTTCTCCGGCTTTGTTTGGAACTTTTTTTTGTTGCTGAAACAGACAATATTGTGTCTAAAATGCAACTTACTCAATACTAACTTTTGTTTGTTGAACTTTTGTATAAAATCAATATAGCATTGCGATATCACTCATGCACTAATATTCGGGAAAACTGCACTCGAGCTACTACTAAGACTTGCCATGTTATTGTTACAGAGGCATTAAATCCAGTCTTTGTGTTCATGTTTTGGGCCTAAATTCTGAAAAAATACTGTATATAAAATATGCAGACTTGACTGTTTGGCCATTCTGTAAAAAAAAGTGGAGGCAGGTACTTATTTAAAAAATTCTGTGCCATTTACTTTTAGCTAGTATACCAAATATTAACTAGTTTTAACTTTAGTTCAACTAGCATCCTTAGCAAGATGCTCTTCAATCTTTGCTGTGCCATGACAATAGCTTACGGAAAAAATGGCAATAGAAGAAGACAGTTTATGTTAAGGTTTGCTAAAACACCTGAGAGTGCAAAATGAACATGTGCTGTATTAGGCATTGCAACACATTTTGAAACACAATGCATGAAATTGCGTAGCTTGTGTAGCTGTGGGTTTGCGTTCATGTACTTGCATTGCCTAATTGTGAGTTTTGGGCCTTATTAGCTCTTTGCGTTTGTTTACACACTCTCTCTTGCTTAATTTCACTCAACACTGATGCATTCCTGCTTTAATTATTGATGGGCTTTTCCTAGTGCCGCTGCACTGATTACTTCTTCTTAATTAGTCAATTCTTTACCTCATACACAAAGTGCAATTAAACACAACAAGTTATTACCTCTGTCAGATAGACCATTAGTAGCGTGTGCGCGGATGTACATGCATGTGTGAGTTTCAGCAGCCTATGGTTCAGTCTCATTGGAGATATATGACAAACAAACTCCATTTTGCTATACAAAAACACACACTCAGAGCCACTTCCAAACAAACAACCCGTATCATCTCAAATGCATGGCAATTACTGTATGGCCATCCTCTGCAGGGCTGGGAAAACACAAAGACAAGTAGAAGTAGCTTGCGGTTCAGTTGTAAATATCCCCTGCAATTCATTTGAGAGTGAATCAGAGACATTAAGCTCAGCTGCGAGCGGAAAAGCACATAAACGGCTTTAAAATTAAAATTGAGCTTGGAATCAGCTGTCGTGATGCATTCTTGGCAAACGTTGCTGCAGCGTTTTAGAAACAGAGCGGGGCATATCGTCCGCGAGGAACCTCTCGATTGCTATTATAATTATTCACCACCTTTTAGTTGATTAACTTCTAATTGCTCCTCTGCATTCTAATGGTCCCACTCTGATCATTACAGTTATTGCCTGCCATAATTACCGGTAATGTTCTTTTCGACACACTTGTGATAATTGCCTGTAGAGAAAAGTTGTTGTTTTTTTGGAGGCTGTCGTTGTTCATGGAATTCAGACACGAAATCTGATGGAAAACAACATTAGAGGTCGATAAGTAATAACTAATCTTTGACATACTGTAACATACAGTAGCTATCATTTTTTGGACTAGATTAAACATCTTTGTCTTGTCCAATTTTATGGATTTTAGCAGTGCAAATATGCATAAAATTCATATATACTATAAAATTCAGATTTTCTATAAGGTATCTTTCATACAATACTGCATAAGAACACTTTAATGCTAATAAACCAAGTTTGATTAATGTGTAATGTTTTTGTGGAGGTACTTGCAAATAAACTTTATTACAATGTTATTAAGTATAATAACAATGTAATAACCATTTTCATTGTGTGATTTTTTTTTAATCACTACAAATAATAAAATTGATTCTTTCTATAAATTGATCCCACAATTTGAATAGCAATTCAATATATCACTGGATATTCACTTACGTAAGAAATATTTAATACTAATGTAACTGTAAAAAATTTAATAACTGCACTGTAAGAAATCTACACTGTAAAAATATTATTTTTTTTAACAAAGACAGTACATTTTATAAGAAAATACTATATACTAAAACAGTCTTTCTGCTTCAGAATTTAACATTTAATTCACTGTGTTATTTGCGTTTTATTTCTAATTTATGTGTAATTTACTAGCATTTTTTGGAGTGAAAATTGTTTCAAAGTAAATTTTGTTCAGTATACATTTGTAATTAAATTTAAAATATTATGTACTATTAACTTGGATAATAAGCCATATGTTGTATATTTTAGAAAAAATAAATAAAAATATCTGCAATATCTGTTTGTTGCGGCACAAAGAAATCATACATAAAACATTCCTGATACATTGGATAGAGTCACTATTTTATTATATGGACTTGATTATTGTCAAATAGCATACCATTCAGTTTTCAAAGATTTGCTGCATTTGTATTGTTTGTAATGTTTTTTAGGTGTGTTAAAAGCCTTTCACAAACCCAAAGCCGACTTAACTATAATACTCCAACTATAGCCTTTGAGAAAGGAAAGAGGGCACATTTTAAAGTTCTTAACAACTACCCCTCCATCCTCCCCATCCATCGCCCCAAACACACACACACACAAAAATAACCCTGGATAATGTTCCTTGCGCAAGGCTGACCAAAGCTTTCCTATCGCCTCCCTCTCTCTCCTGTTTTTCCAGCCCATTAGAGACATTGCCGAGCCTGGGAACTCTGCATGTTAAATCACTTAATCAAAAGCAATGGGTCGAAAATCTTGTTTCTCTTCTTTTATTTGATTCATTCCTCCAGATAAAGGGAGAGTAGGGAATGCAGAAAGCACATTATCACTTTGGCCCAATAGCACATGCATTATGTTCTAAGCAGCCACAGAAAGACTATCACTGGGTCTGATCCCTCTGGGTATGGGGTGACTGTTTTCACCGATCATCCATTCAAACACCCTACGAGCGCTCTGCTGTCTGCCGTACGGCGTCTATCCTCGCGTGGCCCCTGTGGTCCTCCTTGTCACTCGGCTTGGCATGAATGAATAGACCCTTTTAAGTTGAAGCACTTGTGCTGTAATTCTAAAGTGTCAAACAGAGATGCATAACGCCGCTCGCTTGCCTTAATAAAGTTCTTGCAGAGGCAGCATTCAAGAGGGAAGACATGCTTGCTGGGATGCCCAGGAGCGGGACATTCGCTTTGACTCTTCACCTGAATGCTTCTTCCATATTAACAGGGCCAGTGCTGCTAACTTCTAGTCAGCAAACACTAGAACAGGCCAAAACATGGTTTAACCATGGGTCTTTTTCTATGACACAGAACAAAATTTGGTGTAGACACAGTTTTCACTCAGTAATTGCTACATTTCACAAACAATTACAATAAAAAAATGGCAAGTGCTTTTGAAGAAAAAACACTTCAATATAGGGCCGTTTGATTTCCATGATATGGAAAACGTGGACAGAATGGCCGAATACAGTCATAAAAACAGAATTTACTGTAAATCAAAAGTAAAGTATAAATCAAATGTGGGTCAGTACAGTTAAATCAAAACGCAATACAGACTAGTGTCTGTGAATATTAAGCTGCTAAAAATACCATGTAAATAGGGATGTTCTATGTGTCTCTGTGTGAATGAATGGCGCAGATGCAGTTTCGTTTAATACACACATACTGAAGTGCGTGTGACGCTTGCTGTGTTTTCAGCCTCTGCCACTTCAATATATGAGCACATGAGCACATAAATCTCTAGAACTGCTCTGAGAGGCATTTTACTGATTCTTTTGAGAAAAACTATTGTCATATCATATAAAAACAGAAACCTAAAGGTCTTCACAGCAACCCATCAAAATAAAAGTTTGGTTTAACTTGAAGAAACTGTGACAGAAATATTATTTAATGTAATAATAGTACTACTACTATTAAAATTATTATTAAAACATTGTTTTTAAAGGAATATTTACCAGAAAAATTATTTACCAGAATTTATTTAGCAGAAAAATGTAAATACACAACACAGTATTTCTGGGGGGGGGGGGGGGGGGGGGGAATAATAAATTATTTTTCCGTAAAATCTATTTATTGGAGATGCTTTTGATTAATAGTATTTAATGAAACCATTAAAGTGGAATACAGAAAATTAATGGAAAACAGAATTTGGTCAAAATAAAACTGAATTTGAGAAAAAAATAAAACATGTTTCATAGAGCCGTAAAAATTTTACTTTTTATTAAACCTTTAATAAATTACTGTTTAATATTGTAAGTTTAATCATTTCAATTGATTAGACATGCTTTAAATGAATAACATTTAATTTAACCATTGAAACAGAGTCTAGAAAAATTTAAACTTGGAAAAAAAAAAAAAAAGGGTAATCCAGAAAAATTAAAATGGAAAAGACAGATTTTGGGAAAAAATAAAACAGTTTGTACAATGTATGGTCTGGTCCAAAATCAGATGAGCTGCCTAGATACTGAGTCAAACTGTAAATGTGTTTTCACATATAAGCTGTTTGAATAGGTAGGCAACTAGATTACTGTTCAGTTTTTACACTTTTTTGTTTCAGTCATAGTTTTTGTCTATTAACAAAAATATCCTCTAATTTTTTTCAGCGTTTCATGTCATATTCATTCATTTTCTTCCTCCTCTGACTAAATTGGCACCTTATTTAGTGAGCTAATTTAGTGAGCTACAGCAGCACAACTGCTCATCATTTTATCACTTCATTTCATTGTGTTCAGTCCACTTAAATGTGTCAAATTAAAGGCAACATAATTCATTTGTTGGGACTACATGAATCATTTTTGATACATTGACTGAAAATGCATGAGTGAGAATTTTAATTCCCTCATTGCTTTGTGTGGGACTGAATTAGGAGAGTAAATATTGAAATTAAATGTTATGTTTCTGATTAAAGGCAAAGACCTGTGTTTAATGCTCAGTTATGTTGGACAGTTAAAAGAGCTTGTGTTGTTAAAGTTTTCATGGTAGTGTCGTGCTAAAACATAGAGCTTGGTTAGATTGTAGGATGGTTATTATGACAATGCACTGAAAAATAAAAAATTTCACTCAAAAATTGCTAGTAAACGTCACAAATAATTACCAAAATAAATGGCAAGGAAAACTGAAGTAATCGTGACATTTTGAAGAAAGACTGAAATAGAATTTTCTTGTAAAACATGATCAAAAGAATACTAAAAAAAAAAATTATTTTCTTCTTTTTTTAGTAACATGTCAAAAAAAATTCACAACAACTTCATTTTGAGTATTCTCTGTGTCTGTATACCGAAAATTCACCTGATACGCTTCAAACCTCAAAAAGGCAAGAGAAGGAAATAAGACTTTGCTTACAGACATATGTTTGGGCAGCATAACGTATGCTTCCTAACAGCTCAGGAGAAATAGACAAATCACTGAACTTATAGAGGAAGACAAATCCATACACAGCATCCTGTGCAGCTGCCTCCATCTGCATTCTAATACACACTGTATGTCTTTCTCATAACCTCACACAGCTGTGGGGAAATGTCTGAATTAAGGTACAAGTCATTTAATTACAATAGCTAAAATCCTTAAACTATAAAGGATTAAACTATTTCAGACCAAAGTCATCTTGTATTCATTTGAAACGTGTGGCTCTAGCTCACATAAGTTTTAGTATGTTTGGCTAGATAAGGAAATATATCAACAAATGGACAACTTTTAAAATGAATGTGTACTTAATGTACACTGGTGGTCAATTTTGGAAGAAAACGTTTTTTTTTTTAAATATTTTTGAAAGAAGTCTCTTCTGCTCACCAAGACTGAATGAAATGTGACCAAAAATACAGTACAAACAGAATATTGTGAAATATTATTACAATTTAAAATTACTGCTTTCTATTGTAATATATTGAAAAATGTAATTTTGTCCTGTGATCAAAACTGAATTTTCAGCATCATTACTCCAGTCTTCAGTGTCACATGATCCTTCAGAAATCATTCTAATATGCTGATTTGATTGTCAAGAAACATTTCTGATTATCATCAATGTTGAAAATAGTTGAGCTGCTTCATATTTTTTGTAGAAACTGTGATACATTACCATGTTTGGGGTAAGCAAGTTTAAAAAAAATACTTCAAAAATCTAAATTTAAAACATGTAACATCATTTATAATGTTACGAAAGATTTCTATTTTAAATGAATTCTGCATTTTGAACATTTTTTTCATCATAGTGCACACTGCACACTGTAGCTAAATTCAGTTGTCAGTTCACCTTTTAGTGCTTAATCCTGATCTGTTCACACACAGTTCAGTAATTAATAAGAGTGACAACCACATACTGCAACCAAATTAACTCCTGAAAAATTCAGGTAGTGGCAACCTCATTTACAAAAATCCTGTGCAATATTTAAACACATACAAAGATTTTGTGGTGCTAGAAATCACAGGGAGGAGGTCCATCTTGACTTTGCCAGATCTTGCTATTTAAAAAAAAAAAAAAGTCAGATAAGAGTAAGCTTATAACAAACTTAAATCCAAACGCATTATCTTGGAAATATGCCACATACCAACAAACCATAACCTGCACTCGCCTATGATATATATAAGTCCATAAAATGGATTGTTGATGAGCTGAGCTCAAACAACAATCCCAGTTAACATTGCTTATAATAAGTGGACATGGCAACCCTTAAAGAGCACTCTGCAAAGCAACCTTTACCAAAAAAAAAAAAAAAAACACGACGACACTATTGATGGTGGTTTGGTTAAAACTGCCAAACATAAGTCTTCTGTCGCCATAATGTTACACTGGTCAAAGTAGTGGATACCAAACGCGCAAGACAGCGAAACGTTTCTTGGTTGCATTGGTGCGAGAGTGAATTCTGTTCCGTACACACACAGAATGATATTTTAGGGGATTCACTTCTGTATTTAAATGTGGTGTCACTCCTGAAACTTTACAGTGTGTGCGCGGCCAAAGACTCCTGAGGAAAAGGTATCCATAAGGTACACTTGCTGAGCATATGACACTTCTTTCAAAAACACTTACAAATCTTAATTATTCCAAACGTTTGACCACCAGTGTTTGAACTTAAGAACCATAAAAATGTTTGCAAATAGGAATAATCCTATCTGGTCTCATGACAAAAACGTACCTGTGGGAACTTTTTCGCAAGACATGAAATACGTATGAATAAGTACATGTCACTGCAGTTTCCAACAGAAATGAACACTAGAGGCGGTAAAACAGCGAGCACTTGAAATCATTTCATACACAGTTATGATTACAGCTCCATATGTTTCACTTTCCAGACGTAACCATCTTGTTTGGTACAGTAGCTCAGCCGGCACGGAATTGGACTTAGGATGTGGAATCCTTAGGTACGAATCCCATCAAAAACATGACTCACGATGAAAAATGAGAGGTTGAAAAACAAGCTAAAACGACATGCCTGCGATTGTGTTTTTACGTCACATTCGCTTTTGTTCATACTATTGGGTAGGTTTAGGTTTAGTGCAGATGGTACGTTATTTTAAAGCGTTACGGAGCATTAGACTTATAGCGCCACTCAACAGACATTTCAAGTCAGAACTGCGGTGACGCTTACAAAACCATATATGATCATATAAAACATACCATATGTACGCTCATCTGTTCTAGGGAAAAAAACTAACACTCTTTTATCGCCACATCGAATATGTCACGAAACGTACATGGCAGCACGTATTTCACGTCTTGCGAAAAAGTTCCCACAGGTACATTTTCGTCATGAGACCGGGTTGGAATAATCTGTAAACAGACAAAAAAAAACTATTGTTATATCAGGGTTGTAATAATAGAATACACAGTAAACCATTTCGCAGAAATTTGAAAACAAAAACTGTGAGTGCCACTGCTGTATAAGTTAAAGGCACTGGATTACTGTTCAAAGATCTGTTCTCGTGTGGCCTTTTTGTCCCGTTTCGTGAGCAATCTCTTCATAAGGCTCTTAGGCCTGGACAGGGAAAGCTTCTCAAAGTACTTATCAACCAAAGAATAAAAACACTCTTTTAATTATGAAAAGTGAAAAGCATAGCATCTTTGTGGAGAGTTTAGAGTGGCTAATGCATTGCACGATCATCAGATAATCTTTAACCTCTGTATCATTTCATGATTGAGGGGCTGATCAGGAGGCGCTTTTCAAGAGCCCACAGTGTAATAAAGTGCCATTCAGACAAAATCACTATCTTAATGAGTGGACAGAAGCACAACAAGACCTAATATTGATTCATCTTCTTAAACTTTTCGACTTTTGCTCTGTATTGTGTTCAATCCCTTAACACACAAACATCATTTAGCTGAAACTTCAAATCCAGCATGAGAAGTGCTCAAGGTCGGATCTGAGGGGATGCAGTGTTTGGAAAGGAACATCTAAGTATTAAAGCTGTCCATTTATAATAAATGAATGAAACATTTCTGAAAATTGGAATTAGAAAAGTGGGACAAAAGTAAAACAAAAACAACAAAAAAATCAGTCTTTTCTTCCCTACAGCAGCATATATGTTTAAAAGGAAAGTGAATCATAAAAAACTTTAATCTTCTTACGCTAGTGCTTGAAACAGAGCCGCATATCTTTATAAGGGAAGATTGTGTTATTATATAAAATTCACTAATGATAGTTATAATGCGGTAATATTTCTCATGCAAATAACTTGTTTATTTGTTTTTGCTCAAGTGAAATTCCGGTAAAGTAATGAGAAGTGAGCGGGGGGTGTTTGATATGTGTGCTTGCTTTGGTTTCAAAGTTTAAGAGGGGATGTTCTGTCACGACGCCGACACAGATCAAAAAATTAATTTGATATATATTTCGGTAAGACGATTACCCACTGGGAATGTAGTCGCAGGCATCTGCCGAACTGCGTGGCTCATTAGGTAAGTTGGTGCACTTCTCTAATTGAGGGTTAAGTTCAAAACATGGCATCCTTTGTGAATGTAATTCGCTTTCAAGTTATAATGACCGGAGTGAAAAACTACTACATAAGCTACATTATGGAAAAAAAGAAGAAGATTGGAATATAAACCTGATAGAAACCTGATAATATGTTTATTTGTAAGGGCGTAAATATGTGCTGTGAAAACAATTCTATTCACTTATGATTCTTTATGAATCTTAAGTTTGATCCTGATTCGGTTTCGTTCAACCACAGTATTTTGCTATAATTCATAATTATTTCAAGTGAAATTTTACACCACAGGGGAATATTGATCAATACACTAAGTTTTACAGTCACACATCAAAAACTGCCTTTTGACAATATGTAGTTGTTATAATAAATATAGTCAGTTATTACATTCTGTACTTAAATGCTTGTTAAATGATAAATTGAATTTTCCTAGTCTACACTGACAAAAATCCATTTTCATTTTTTTTTTTAAATAACTAATTATTTTCACTTAGAAACAATTTTCTAAACAATTTTCACTCAGAAATTGCTAGTAAATTTCCCAAAGAATTAAAAAGAAATGAGCAAGTAACACAAATGGTATTTTCTTGTAAACATACTACCAAAATTATTCTACAGTACACTGAAAAAAGAATACAATATAACAGTACTTTGAATAAAAAAAAAAAATGATATTTTGAATAATATTATATCAATGCCAAATTCAGAGTGATCTCATTCATATTTGTAAGTATTTGTGAAGTGGATGCATAAGCTTGAATGAAAGTACAGTGTCAACATATTAACAGCATATAAAATGTAAAGCACTTTTTGCATGTACACTTATTTTATTTATTTTATTTTATTTTATTTTATTTTACAAATCCTGATGGCAGAACTGGAATATAAACTTTACGCTTTATTAATTTTATCTGAGATCTTTTTTTATTTTCATTTATTTTTTTATTTTTTTATTTTTTTTATTTTTTTATTTTTTTGCTTAATCTATATATTATGCATTTATAATAACAAAAGAATAAAAAATACAGGATACTACCCCCAACCCCGAATATTTATTTTAAATAGTTTACAATGAATGAATTCACAGTTCTGAAGCTCTATGAAGAATTTATAATGATTGTACATTTAAATAAAAGTGAAGCTTCATTGAAATTGATACAGAATGGTTATCAGTGTAGAAATAAAACTATGTTTTTGTTTTGTTTTTTGGTCATATTTCAGGAATGTAAATAATTAAATGAAAACAGAGTATTTAGATTAGATTTATTTTTAGATTTATTAGATTTATAAATTTATAAGCTTATTTGGTATAAGTAAATATAAGTAATAAAAAATAAATCCAATTCCAAAGAATCCAACTAGGGAAAAAAACCTCTGAAGTACACTGACCATGATTTGGTTATGAATATTGAAAGCCATGCGAACTGTATGCATTGTGAGTGCTGGAGCCTCCTTCACCACTGTGTGTGATGCAGGAAACCAGCGGTTCTGTCAATAGACCACCGTACAATTAATACCAGGGTCCCATCTGTCCCGACCTGCGTCTCAATTTGATTGTAGCCTGCTCTCCATTGTGCCTTTTTATCTCTAAGTGTTTCTGCTCCTCTCTGCCGCTGTATCGGGCCGTTCTTTGAATATAGAAGAGAGGTGGCATGCATTCGTGTGTGTGTGTGCCGTCGGCCTGGACTCTTAGAGAGCTGGAGCACTACTAGAGCTCTTTGATTTCAGAGGGAGTGTTTGAGAGACTCTGGGCTAAATCTAGGGGGTGGAGAGCACAGGGCAGCGTGGCGATGGACGTCGAGTGAAATAGGAGTGTGGGCGCTCTGCTATGAAGTGCATTAACATGACAATGGCTTTCATCTCGCAAGAGACTTTTGGATGCATGCACACACACACAGAGTAACCCCACTGTAGGGTGTTTACCTCTGACCACGACGTGCATGAAAGTGCCCTCTGCCTCTATCTGCATAAGATCAAATAAAACTACATCTGCATCATGATTATACAACGATATCTATCAAAGAAAACATTCTGATCAGTGTTCATAATCTAGATTCAGAGTGTATCATTCAACAGATTTTTTTTTTTTTTCATGGAGAATTTTTATTTGCTTGCACTCAAAAAATAGATTTAAGCTTCTTGTTCAGTTTAGTTAATTCAGTGAGCTAGTGCAGCAGTTCTTGAACATTCTGTGATCTTTAGATTTTATTACATGCAATCAGTTCAAATTTGTAAAATAGTTACAGGACTGGACAATATGGAATATTTAAAATGCATCTGTAAGTTAGCGATGATGTAAAATTAAGAAGACTTATTATTGGTTTTTGTTTGGCTGAAGAATGTTGCATTAAAATATATTCAATTTGCAAGTATGAGATTGTAAAGATGAATGCTTTGAAAATGATTCATTTCCAAATATCAGTTCAAAAGATTCATTTCAATGAACTGATTCAAAACTTTGTTTATATCATTACTCTAAAATGTTCACTGAAGTATTTAAACTTTTCATACATAAAAATAGACTGAAATGTTGTATAAATTGCTGCTTATCACAATGTATTGTTATATCCATACACGTAAAGTCAAAATCTAAAATGTAAATCAAACTTTAGTTACATTTTAGTTCTTAAAAACTCACGCTAAATATAAAATAAACAATATATACACACCCTTTCAGCCATTTCAGAGCAAAGAAAGAAGTATATGTTGAATATTCAACTAAACTATTATTGGAAATACAATAACATTTTTTTTCTAATAATAAGAATAATCTTTTTATTAGATTCCATATTGATATAGATTTAGTCATTTTTACTTGCCAGGAAAAAGAGATTAATAGCCAATGTTTGAAAAAAGGCAAACAAAAAGTATTATTATAATATTAATACATTATTACAATGTTATTAATATGTTATTACAATGTTATTACAATAGAATTATTCAATGAAATTATTTGTTTCATGGTGGTGCAGGTTTGCTTGAATCTGGCTGAAATCTGAATCTGAAATCTGAATTTGTTTGAATCTGGCTTTTTTTTATTTTACCTATTTATTTTTATAGAAAGCTTACTTTAATAGCACGGAAAAGTTTTTCTCAATTTAATTACATTTATTGAACACTTATTTTTGGTGTGTGCACTAGAGGATCTCTCTAAAATAAGGCTGTTGAAATAATATGTAAAATATTCAAATGGAACGCATTGAGTAAATGGTCATGAGCGTATCTGTTGCGGATGGTTTCATATTCAAGTTGCGATGATGTGAAAATGAAAGTTGCCTGTGAAAGGTGCACGGCTTACAAGGCAAATGGCATTTTTGATTGTGCCATCTGCTTTGTGTCTGGCTACATCGATGAATATGTGTTTACTGTTTTTGCATATGTAAAGTTGGGCTGCTCATCCCTATGTATTCAATCCCCTAAAAAGGGGGGATCTTTTTTCCACTGACAAGCCAGAGCCATCATACAATGAGGCACGTGAAAACACGTCCCCCGTATCTGAATGTGATTCATTGGACAGCTTCTTCAAATTAATTCCCAGAGTCGGGCCAGATTGCTTTACAGCTATGTCATATTCCTTTGAATGGCAAAGCCTATTGACGGAAATGGAGGGTGACAGCCACCCCGAAAGCCCATTGCGTGATGTGGCGGGACAAAATGATAGGGGTCATAGCAAGTGTTATTACACCGGGCCCACACAATATCTCCCAAAAGCACCACACTGTGTTTTTATCCATAATTTAGATTGCCGGCTTATAGGCGGCACTCTGCGTTAGATGAGGAAATAGATCTGTCCCGCCATGCATGGAGATTTCTCTAATCATATGTTGGCGGGAAGCAGAAAACAGCGACATGGGGCAAAATACACACCAGAAGGTGGTTACCACCGAAAGCGCTTTTGCCAAACCATCAAATAGACGCCAGAAATAAGCCATTTGGAAAATAAACAGAAGACATTGCACGACCTGGAAAAGCCAATATAGTTACCAGCTTTTAGAAACCAGACATTTTGTTTAAAAAAGTCATCGTAATGCATAACGATGTGCAAGAATGACCCATTTAGACACAAAAAAATAACAGACATGTAAAGTGAATAATCGCAGTATATTTGGTTTTATTTGTCATTGAGGGTTGGGTGAATATGAAATCATTGATGCCACAATTTAAACCAGCTGAAAAGGTCCAAATATATACTTTTGCTTTTGGATTTATAGGATATGGAAGCTTTTTCAGCCACAGAATTATTGCGACTTTTTACAACTGAATAAAACAGCAACAATACAAACAATTAGCTAAGTTAGCTGCTTACCTTAAAAGTACATAGATATTGCAATCAGTTCATACTGTTGTTAACATTTTCTCCAACAAGCAGATGAAATGAGACCTGTTTTCTGGTTTGGTCAGGCAACGTTCAACATATATCACATTATACTTTTTTTTTCTCTCTTTTTTATATTTTGTGGTGGAAACAAGCTTACATAATAAGTTACCAAGTGTCCAAAAAAAAAAAAAATCTATCTTTCAAAGATTTGATTCCACAAAACTTTCAAACTCTGGCAAAATCTTCATCAGAAGCACTTATCAGTCCCAAAATACATTTTGTTTTGTTCAAAATATCAGACATTCTGTTTAAAAAGTGACTGTAATTAATAACAGTGTGCAAGACAACCCATTTATACACAGGAAGAATGAAGACTGATGAATAATCACAGTTTATTTTGTTTTTATTTGTCATTGAGGGTTGGCTGAATATGAAATCATTGATGGCACAATTATGAACCAGCTGAAAAAGGCAAAATATATCATTTTGCTTGTAGGTCTTTAGGTCATGGAAGCCTGTTTCAGCCACAGAATAAAAAGGTGACTTTTTAGCTCACAATTCGGACTTTTTTTTTTTTTTTTTTTTTGCATTTCAAAATAATAATAATAATAATAATAATTAATTTAAAAAAGAAGCAGAATTTAGAATCCCTAAAGTGTCATTGTCAATAAAGTGCCACGATTATTTTACATTTTTTTATTCTGTGCGAAAACAAACAAACAAAAAAAAAAATGCGAATTGCGAGATTTAAAAAAAAAAAAAAGAATTTTGAGGGGAAAAAAGTCAGAACTGCAAGATGTAAACTCACAATTAGCTCGCGAGTTTATAACTTGCATTTGCAAGATGTTCTCAGAATGATAACACATGAACTTGCAATTGTGAGAAAAAAGTAAAAGAAAAAAGAATTGGGAGAGAATTATTTTGCATAACAGGTTATCTGTTACCTAAAACAAAACTCTAAGTATATCTTTCAAAGATTTGATTCCGTATAAAACTCTGGCAAATTATTCATCCATAGCATTTGTTTTATCAATCCCAAAAGATATTTTGTTCTGTTTTTTGGGCCTCAAGCAAAACGCTTAGTATCTTTCAAACATTTGATTCCACAAAACTGGCAAATTCATTACCATTGTATCAATCCCAAAAGAGGTTGTGTTTAGGGAATTTTAAGAGATCTTGTTTTGTGAAAAATGTCAGAAGCTTTGTTCAAAAAGTTATCATAATGCATAACAATGTGCAAGAACGGCCAATTTAGACAGAAAAAGAACATTTGACTGACATGTAAAATGAATAATCACAGTTTTTTTGGTTGCTTGACACCAGCCTAAAGAATAAAATATCTAGTTTTGCATGTGGATTTAAAAGGCCTCAAACCAAGTATCTTTCAAAGATTTGATCCCATAGAACTTACAAACTCTGGCAAATTCTTCATCAAAAGCATTCATTGTATCAGTCCCAAAGCTGTGGATATAATTCATGTAATCTTTTTGCTGCTTGTGATTTCTGTGAGTGTTTTTGGGTTTTGTGCATCAGTCGGTCAGTGAGTGAACTGTGGCTGGTCTGAGGCTATAACCACTACTCATTCAACTGAGAATCTCATGAAACAAGCTCTGCCACACAAAAACTTTATATGACTCAGTCGATTCCTCGTATCACTCAGTCAGTTTCCTGTGATTCAATCAAAGTCGCTCAACACAGCAGTCTGGGAGGAAATAATTCAGTCATCATGTCAGTTTGGAGAGCTGTGGCCGCTGTGAGATGGCAAACAGACCTTGAGTACAGTTGGGGCTGCAGTCTGACTTCCTGAGACTCCAGAGAGGCCGACTGTTCACACGCTCGCATGGATCATCATGACGGATGGAGGCGATACAGCGCAGTACTTACCACACTTAGCATATGGGAGCGTGTCAGTTATCTACAGGCTCCTGCACTGATGAGTGGGAGCGAGAACTTCACGTCTCCCACCACGCACAAATAACTCAATGAAACCCAAAATCATTATCTGCAATTATCATAAAGAAACTTACAACCCTTCTCTGAAAAAACAAAACAACAAAAATGGCTTCATATATTATGAAGTGTTGAAACTTTGCAAATTTTTTTAATTAAAAAGTTTGCTCATGTGTCTAAATGTGAATCTATCTGTCTGTCTGTCTGTCTGTCTGTCTGTCTATCTATCTATCAGTCTATCTATCTATCTATCTATCATCTGTCTGTCTGTCTGTCTGTCTATTTAGTTTTTATATTCTGAATTAAATTTAATTTCTATATTTTCTGGTTTCATTTTAATTTTAGTTTAAGTTTTAATAATTTTGTTGTGTTTGACATTTTTATTGTTTTTTTTTTCAAATGTCTCTGTTTTATTAATTTTTTATTTCCATTTTAGTTTTAGTTGTATTATTACATCGTTAAACTAAATGAAAATGAGAAATGTTGCCTCAGAATTTTTTTTTTCAGATTGTAATATTTTATTTTATTTTATTTTAGTTGACATTATTTTATTTCAAGTGACAAAAATATTTTTACTGAGAAAACTTTTACTGAGAATATTTTCTACTGAGAATATTTTTACTAAATTAATAAAAAAAAAGTGACAGTAAAGACATTCATAATATTAAAAAAATATTTCAAAATATTTCAAATAAATGCTTTTCTTTTGAACTTTCTATTCATCAAAAAATCATGAAAAATAAAATGTGTCACGATTTCCACAAAAATATTAAGCAGCACAATTGTATTTAACATTGCTAATAATCAGAAATATTTCTTGAGCAGCAAATCAGCATATTAGAATGATTTCTGGAGGATCATGTGACACTGACTGGAGTAATGATGCTGAAAATTCAGCTTTGATCACATAAATACATAACATTTTAAAATATATTCACATAGAAACCAGTTATTTTAAATTGTAAAACAGTTTACAATATTACTGTATTTACTGTATTATTGATCAAAGATCATATATATATATATATATATATATATATATGAAACTTATTGTGAAAAAAAAATCATGTAAAAACCAGAGAGATGTGCTTTAAGTAAAAACACTGAAGTACAAAAGGATTTTCTTTCTTTTTCATTCTCACTTAAGAACCGATGCCTCGACACAAACTTCGACACAAACACTGCAGATGGTGAATATCAAATATCCCTCTTCTGCTTCCTTTACAAGCCGATGCCTTACAAATGGTTTCCAGAACAATAACTACAACAGGAATGGAAAGTGGAGTGACTTTAGCAACACGTTACGTGTGCGATGAAAGCGCTTCATTTCTCTGAGTGTCAGTATCCTGCTTTTGACATTCAGCATCTGTTTCTCACAAACGCCATCCATCTGCGCTCGCGCTTTCTCGAAACACGGTGTTTATATACTTATAAAACAGATTGACTCCTTCAGTACATCAGGATCTGGAGCTTAATTGAAGCAAGCTGCCATAAACTTGCCGTCTAACCGCTAAAGCGTCACATGAGCAAAATGGCATTGTTTAGAGAGGTAAAACCTTCACCAAAAATAAAGCAGTTGATGAGAAAACTGAGAAACCAACAGCAGGTGATCTTTCAGAGCAGTGAAAGCATTCGCAGTTCATTTCTCTCATGTACTATTTCAATTCAAGTTTATTTATTGTTATTTTATTATTACTATTATTATTATTATTATAAGCTACAAGAGATGCATAACACAGAATTTACCAGAGATAAAATCAATTTAAGGCTCAGTCACTTGGCTTTATATATTTATTTAGGACTGTAATATGGCCATTGGCACAAACTGAATTTGAAACTGAGCTGTGATGTTGTGATTCATTTGATCTAAAAAAAAAATAAATAAATAAATAAAGTAATTTGTTTTACAGTTTTTTTTAAAAAAAATAAAAGTCAAATGAAAGAAACTGAAAATTCTATATGCCAAAAAGTTAATGTACACCATAATCAGTGTAATTTTAATATTATATTTATTATTATTAATATATATTTTTTAAATTAGCTTTTTTTTCTATTTTTTGTTTTAATTTTAGTTTCAGTTTAATTTTAGGCTTTAGTAATTTTGTTATGTGCTTTTGTCATTTTTATTTATTGTGTTTTATTTTATTGTCTTTTTATTTCAGTTTTAGTCATTTTATTTCAAACTTCACAACTTTTTGTTATGTGCTTTTGTCATTTTTTAATATTTTTATTTAGCTTTATTTTTATTTCAGTTTTAGTAATTTAACTTCAAATCAAAACTTATTTTTAGTTAGTATTTAGTATGTATTTCAGTAATGTAGTCTCCAACATTTTTAATTTATTTTTTTTTTCTTAATTTTAATTTAATTTTTTTGTTAATTTTTTCATCTACTTTTAAGTTTTTCATCTAATATTTACAGTTTTATTTTTATTTCAGCATTTTCAATTAATGAAATAATAATAATAAGCTAACGATAACAAAACTGACCACATGAAGAAACACTTGCATTCTAGTAAATGGAAACAAATGCTGTTTGCATACACAAACTCCTGTAGTAGAGCTTTAGTTGTTATTTTATTTGTTATTTTATTATTTAATTTTATTTCTTTCCTTTTTTCTTTAATGGTACACTTATAATAGTTATTGGTTTATTCTGAGAGCAGACTGATTTAGTTTTGTTTAAAAATGTGTAATAACATATTATTGTCAACCAATTACATTGCATGACTATGCCTAACCATACCATAAAAAATAAATAAAAAAACAACAACAATATAAAAGCCATTTTTACAGACCTTCTGATTGAATGTTGCTTCTTAAGGTTAATACAAGAACTGTTTTCATCCTGTGCTTAAAATACTGGCTTTGTGTTGTAAAATTAATGTAAATCTTTCTATCCCCTTTAAGACGTATCTGCTCACAGCTATTGTGTTGAGGGGTAGAGAGGGATACAAAGTTGTGAAGTGTTTTTTCCCCTCATGGCCACAGAGTTGAGAAAATGAACAGGCAGAAATGTAATGGAATTCTTCATCTGACAAGCAGGCAATCTTCAGCACCAGCCCAAATCTACACTTCATTTGCTCACCGCAAATGTTAACATAGAAATGAAGGCCTCTCCGGACTCCATCTGCCTCCTGAGATATGGCAATAGAGACAGGACGGCCTGCGCATATGCAAATTCTCCATGAGCTGCGAGGAAAATCTACGCTAAAATGAACGCTCAATTTAGAGAGCTTAAATCAAGAATCACTTCTGAGGCTGTAGAATTGACTGAGCCATGGACCAAACAAATATAAACCGCTTCCCATGGTAGACCTTTCCTATAGGAGCAAATCCCAGCGTCTCTCTGGAATATGCTTGATTATTTTTGCTGGCGAAAAAAAAGCAAAACAGGGAGGGAAAAAAAACTTGCACAGGTATACTACGTGCAAACTGGTTTCAGCTAAATTCATGCATTGTTGACCAGGAACAATAAAGAAGTTCAGCTCAACAGAACAAACAACAAGTTTTTAATATTTAATATACTGACACATCCATTCCTTTTGTAGAATTATATTCACAGAAATACTATATTAAAACCTATGTATTAATATTTCTCTGTATAACTATCCACCTTATTTTTGATGTGCAAGTGTGTTGGCCATTTGTAAATTGAATATGTATGGCTTAATTCACTTCCATTATGCTGTTAGATACTGAAAACTGGTATGTGCTCTCATATTTAATTTGATCTATTATCATAATTACTGATTTGTAGTGCAAATAGTTTTACAGTTTCCTGCACTTTGTAATTCTATAGTTATTTACCCAAGGAATCTGCAGTCTCACGTATTCACAGAAAAGAGCTTATAATTAAAATGAGCTAATTCAACACAAAGAGAAAGTTGTTAGCACTTGTTTGTGTTTAATGTTCTGTCAGTTTTTTGTTTTGTTTTGTTATTTTTGTTGTGTTTTGTATTGTTTTTTTGTTTTTATTTGTTTTATTTGTTTGTTTTTACAAGTCAAAAGAATCATCCCCTACGTCTCTTGGGTCGTATTTCAATGTAAGTCAATTAGTTTGTTAAGCAAGTTCTATTTTTTTCACCTGTTTTATTGTTGACCAGATTCTGATTACTTAGAAAAAGTTTGTTTCCTAACCTAAATCATTGACTATGAGCAACAGTAACAGTGACGCTTGCCAGAGCAACAGAGATCTTTATATTTGTGATTTGATTTAATATTTAATTACACAATAAACCTTTAAATTTACACACCACTATAGGTTTAACTCACATCTGTGATACGTAAGAGCTGTTAATACACTTGCCATAGTCATTCCAGGCATGGAGCGTCTGTGTCAATACCATCTGGATCATATCTTTATCATAAAAATGGCACAAACAACAGGGTTGATGGGATGTGTTTCTATCTCCCATAGCCTTGCAACATAAAACTTCCCAGCCACTAGAAAATAGCTTCTCATCCAGAAAGAGAGGGACTGCTCCACTCAATAAAAACATAATAGCCACAATGCTTCACTCTCAGTCTCACTTACACCCAATGCCCACACGCATTCTCTCGTAAAAGTTACTTATAGCCGCTTTTAATTCAGCCCAGAAAAGACGCCCCTGTCAATTCGGTTAACTAACAAAATAAAGCAACATATCAGAGATTAAATGGACAGAGGAGTGACAATAAAGTATAAAGAGTTTAAAGTTTACGATTCATGATATTAAAACAAACTTATCATGTATTATTAAAACAAAACAAAAGGGGAAAAGTCGCAAAATGTCATTCTTCCATGTGGTTTTAAGATGACCCTTAGATGAAGTGAACTTTGTGAAAGCAAACACCACAAAAAATGATTTTCTTACTTGGTATTTTTGTTTTCCAGTATCTAAACATTAATAAATCAAGATGCATTTACTTGAGAAGCAAACTGACATATTTAGTCTTGTTTTCTGAAAAATGTTACAATTTTATTAGTTTTTGCTTAAAACAACAAAATAATGGGGCAAGAAAAAATTGTTTTGTTTTGCCTTTGAATTGCCTTGGTTTTAAGCAAAAACTAACAAAATTTGAATACATTTTTCAGAAAACAAAACTTAATATCTTAAGTCATTTTGCCACTAAAGTAAATGCAACTTGATTCAATAATGTTTAGATATTTATACTAGAAAACAAGGCAAAAATACTAAGTAAGAAAATCATTTTTTGAAGTGAAGACATGCACTATAGGACCTCGACAATCTCTTTTATAAGGTATTTATTTGGAGTAAGTGTTTGTTTTTTTGTCATTCTCTTTTGCGTTTGAAGGTTAAGTGTGTGTGTGTATGTGTGTGTGTGTGTGTGTGTGTGTGTTTGTGTGTATGTGTATTAATGCTCCATTATGTTTGTGGTGTGGGTGAGCAGAGCTCGCTGCCTGTGTACAGAACTTTGTTTCTCAGCACATTGAATCTGTCTGCGACTCCACAGGGGGCTCATCGCCTTCAGTCAGTGTGTGTGTGTGTGTGTGTGTGTGAGTGTGATTTTTCTGAGATGATATTGGTAATGCTTGAGGGTTTTAATATACGTGCCTGCTAGTCTTACCAAACATATGGAACACAATTTCTGACATTTGTCAAGGTTTTAAATGATTTTCTTTGCATTTCCGCAACACAAATTATGATTTCATAATTAATGGTGTGTATATTGAAAATGAATTGTTAATGATGTCCGTTAAAATGTTGAAGTTAATGCCACAGGTAATACAGCTCATTCAGCTGTTGTTATTGACTGACAGCCCTGCTGATTGACATCCCACAAATGTTAATTTAATGCAACAGATTATTGGGATTATTGTTTTGCTGGTCACAGACTTTATTTATGCTGTTATTGTGTTTGTAATTACTGTTACTTAATTGTTGTAAGGTGATGTTAGAACTTTTTTGTTTTTTTAAAAGGGAAATGAAATTACGCTTTTTTTGGTCCAGACCTTTCTTTCTTTCTTTCTTTCTTTCTTTCTTTCTTTCTTTCTTTCTATCTATCTATCTATCTGTCTGTCTATCCCAAAATACATAAAAATGCAGTTTACTACAAGGATGACTGTCAAAGTCAGTATATTTCTTAAGATAAAGAGAACTTTTTTATTTTAGATTAATTCAGTTTTTGAAATATTATGACTGTGCAATATCTCCAAAACTCTCTAAAAAAGTAGACCTGCAAAGCTGCAGTGCTGTAGATAGATAGATAGATAGATAGATAGATAGATAGATAGATAGATATTTTTAAAAAAAAAAAATTTAAATAGTCATATGTCATATGAAAAATCTTAGTTCTGAGAGTTGCTCCTAGTAACAAAATTCTAAGAAAATTCTTAGAAATGTGGGTGTTTCCTCTTAAAATTAAAGAAAAGATCCTAGTAAAGAAAAAAGTAATTCAGAAAGCATCTTAACCCTTAAAAGAGGTCTTAAGTTCCAAAATCGTTAGGAGTACGGACGAGGACTTTTAAGAGGCGTAAGAGTTTCTTTAGCAGTGGAGAAAATGGACGAAACATGAAAAGAACACAATGCATGACAATGAATTAATAAAACGCTACACATTAGATGGTGCATGGGATCATGTTTGTGACCGATCTTATTAGAGACATGCTAACATCTCCAACACCGCGCAGAAATGCCACAGCACCAGAAATGGAAGTAATCACTATATTAACATATTTGGCAACTGAAAAAATGCAACTATGCAGCAGTGATTTTTTTTAATTCTGTCACAACCTTCTATAAACAAAGTGATCACACAAACAATTACAGCACTTTCAGAACCTTATTGTGTTGCTGTTTATTTCCTATAAAATATGTTAAATATGACAGCATGGGGAATAAAAAATAAATATATATACATATATAATGAGTTTGTGTGTGTGTGTGTGTGTGAGAGAGAGGGAGAGAGAGAGAGAGAGAGAGTGAGTATGGTAAAACAGGAAAAATTACGCCTGTAATTTCAAAGTGAAGGCTTATAATAGACCCTACTCTTAAAAGCGCTCTTTTATTTCCTTCTTGGTCAACCAACCAATCACAGTCTTCAAAACACTGTGTCATATCTAGCAACGGGGTCTGCCCCGCCTCCTAAGATAAAAGTTTTCGTCTTTTCCTCACTCAGAGTTGCTCTCAGATTAGTCCTGAATCGCTTTTAAGCTAAGACTCCTATGTAGAATTTTTTTAAGCTAAATCAAGAGCTCTCTGAAAGGATTCATACCCCCGGTTTCACAAACAAGGCTTAAACCTAGTCCTAGGCTAAAATGTAAATCTGAGCTGTTTCAGCTGAAAGAAACTTGCACTGACTGATCTTAAAACAAATCAGTGCCTTTGTTTTGTCTTTAGATGCACACCAGTAATGTTTTTTCTAAGGCACGTTTATAAAAATTACTTAACTAACTGAACAATGGCCTAATCCTGGCTTAGTCTAAGCCCTGTCTGTGAAACCGGGCCTTAGAATCTTTAAGAATACAGGCCCAGATCTCTGTGAAGATCATACTGTCTGTTGTTGGACTCCTGCATACAAAAATCTCACCGGATTCACTAACTTTTCTTGACACAGAGAAAATTTCTAAGGTAAGAGGGAATATGTTTGAGACATTATGCCACCATTGTTATGATAAGTCTGGTTTAAAAAAAAAAAAACAGGTTCGATCATATTTACCATTCTTTATCAAATTTTCAAGTGCAAAATCCAGTAATTTCAATAAAAATCCACACAATCAAAAAATTAAGCCCTGATGTACTTCAAACTAAATTTAAGAATGAACTGGTGAGACATAATTCCAAACAAAAACAGGCCAAAACTAAGTTAATTTGGAATTCATTTGACAAGTTATCTGACTTTTCCAGAAAAGTTTGCTCCAGCTGGTAAACAACTTATAACTGCATACATGTCGCTATGATCAAATGCATTCTTAACTGCTGTTTTCTCACCAGTGTGTTCATTTTTTTTGAGAAATATTGAGAGGAAAGCACATGTATACATTCATATTTATAAATGCCACTCTCAGTGCATAGACGGTGTGTTTGTTCGTTAGCAGTAAACCATCGGAAAAGTATTTCAAACTCACTTTTACCCATAAAGCCTGAGACACTCTGCACGATTTTCAGCTGTCCCAGACAAAAGCTTGGTATGGTGAAACAATCGTGGTGATTTCTGTGATCTGTGCTCCTAATCGGTGGTCCTGTGTCATACAGTGAGAGAGGTTAAAAAGACGCCGTTGTCACAGTCTTGTGGCCAAAGATAGCCTACGATAATTTTCTAACAATGTAAGAAATTCAGCATAATCATAGCATAGTGTATTTGCTGCTATGACCCACGTTTACTGACCAGCCAATTAAAATGCAGCATGAAATCAACACGACATGGTGCTAAAACATAAAACTGCTTACCTCAAGCTCTTATCCTTATTTCCTCTTTCACCACTTTCACTTTCTTTCAGCACACGTAAAAACTACAACTGTCAAAGTGCGATTCATCATGCTTTTTTTTTTTTTACCACTAGCGCATACTGATGACGTTTTATTCTTCTATAGAAACGTGCGTCATAGCGTACAAGTCAATAGGTGTCATCATCGTATAGTGTACATGGATGTCGTACCCATGTTTATTAGATCCATGTCGCACAGTGTGATCTGCAATGATCTTATAGGATTGCTAAAATCGTTTAGTGCGTAGAAGGCTTAAGCGAAGAATGAAAAAGAACATCACTGTGAGTATATCAGAGCCTTGAGCTGTGCTTCATAAATTACTACATTAAAGGACATTTAACTTACCCCAATCAAAACTACAATAAACCCACAAGTAGTTGCTTATTTTGGAATAATTTTGGGTAAAAAAAAGCAATAATTGTTAAACGTACATCCATCTTTTTTTGTCAAAGCTCTTTCAAATGTGTGTCGGGCCCCTTCTGTCAGGCCAGGCTATGAAACCGCTATTGATTTATGTTGATGTGACGCCACTGTGGCCCAACAAAAAGTTTCGCACCTTTGAGCGATAGCTTACCACAAACCAGCTGCAGTCCTTTCCCGACGTAGGTCTTTCTTGTCTCCGCTGCCTGTTAAGATGCATGGAGAGAGATGTCCTGTCAAAACACTGCCACAGTATTTTTTCCAGTAAGGAGAACGAATTCATTTTTTTCCCATTTCGCCTCCTGCTCTTGTACACAGGCCAAGTAATGCTGGTCACTCCATCAAACATTTAGTGCAGGTAGGTTGATTGTTCCCTGGTAGATACAGTGGGTGTATAACTTGCAGCTCTTTTTGTCATGTTAACTGCAGTCGATCAATGACTGGAGGTCAGGGGCTCCTGATGTAGGTGCTAGCTTAAGAGCGAAAGAGGCAGA
The DNA here is from genome assembly GCA_021397915.2 of Tor tambroides. Lineage (NCBI taxonomy): Eukaryota > Metazoa > Chordata > Actinopteri > Cypriniformes > Cyprinidae > Tor > Tor tambroides. Next base: position 214,105 of record JAFVLL020031484.1, read on the forward strand.
GAGAGAAAAAAAGTGTCCGAGATCCATTTTTTTTCATCTCATAACACACACGGGTCAGTTATTTTTCTCCGTTTAGCACTCACCGCTCTAAGTGGATATTGATCAGGTACCTTAATGCAAACCTGTCAAATTAATTTTGTTGGTAGAAAGCTACGACTGCTCTAAAATTGCCTCAGCAATCGCTGTTAGCCGCTAGCCTATGAATTTTAATCATTATCTGAATGGGAAGCTGGCATCGAAATCTCTCGCTCTCTCTCCCGTTCTACAAAAGCAATCTAGTCAGAAAGTGAAAAGAAAGAATGCTTAAAGCTGCATTTACATAGTCTGAGTGCAGACTATCTGATCCGTAGCCGTCATTTGTTCTGTAAAAGTAGTAATTATGAACTTTATGGATTTGGTTTTATTCATTGTAGTTTTATTTTGCAACAAAAGTTTCATCTGATTGATGCAGGATTTCACTTGTAAAAGGCATTTTCTTTCAGTTTGCAGTCCTGACAATGAATATGGCAGCTCCGTAAGCAATGTAGCGAAAAGGACTTGACCCCATCACAACTTCAAGGGCATAGAAACACATGAAAAACATGAAAAATTAAAGACACTACAACAATTGTTTTGAAAATATGGATGGACATGAGAAGGTAATTAGTAGTGTTTGCGAAGATCATATTTTGGGTCACTAATTAGAACCAACCTGCTTCGGCTGTGAATGATGTTTCTAAGCATTTATTTCACCTGATGGTAAAAAAAAAAAAATTATTAAAATATGTATTAGTATGTATAATTATGTATATGATTATGTAATGCATGAAGTCATTGACGCACATCGCAGAGCTTGTGCAAGACAAGCATTTGTGGTTAAAATGTATATATCTTTTTTTTTTTTAGAAAATTACAGATTGTTTTGCTAGATAAGACCTTTATTCCTCAGCTAGAATCGTGTAGAGCAATTTAAAGCTGCATTGAAACTGCACCTTCAACCCACTGGTCCCTACTTCAGTCCACTATATGGAGAAATGTCCTGGAATTTTTCATCAAAAATCCAGTTTTGCTCAAAAAACTTAATTTCTTTGCGACTGAAGAAAGTAAGAATAAGTAAGAAAGAATTCTGGAGTGAACTAATCGGATGCACCATTTTTTCTTATGGCAGTATGTAGCTAATAGGATGTACACTCTCAGTAAAAGTAATGCTTAATTGTACAATATGGTATTTCTACTCATTGATCCATTAGCAGCCTTCAAATACATGAGCAGAAGTTGTGTTGAAAGGCTGTGAATTTTTGCTTATTCTTTGCTTACTTATTTTGCCTCATGTTACGAATGGTAATGGAAATACGATAATACTTAATAAAATAATAGGTATTTTATTGATTAAGTTTTATCGTATTTAATCAATAAAATAATAGGTATTTTTATATGTATATAACATTCAGAAACTGTATTTGAAATTAATAAGGATCAATAGGTAAATGCTTATTTTTAAAAAAAATATTTATGAATGATTTTATGTGACGTGCAACACAGGCTGAAGTGCACTGGTTAGATCAGATTTGTGTTGAAGAGATGAGTGGAAGTTATTTGTTCACAAAATGTTCTCGCTCTCTTTTTTTAAATGTCAGCATTATCAGAAAATGTAAAGGATTGAACCCTTATTGAAACTTATTCATGCAATTCAATCTGCTATTTTATTCCAACTCTTGGTCGGAGGCTTCTGTAAATGTTTTGTTTATATTTAGAGTTACTAGGGGTGTAATGGTACACGGAAGTCACAGTACCTCAGTTTTAGGGTCATGGTTTGATACAAGTTCGGTACAACAGGAAAAAGCAACAAATCTCCAATGCTATTTTTCCCATTTATTTTGAATAGACAGTAGTGCTACAAAAAAACAGTTGTTTTTGATTTGAATCAGATCATTATGTAATTTCAAGACTTAAAGCAAAAACAGAATAGTCTGACTTTTGATTTGTGAAATTATGCTACATAAGTGACCTGGACCAAAACAAAAACAAACAAACAAAAAAAAAAAACAGCAGATGGGCTGAATGAAAAGGCAAATTCTCTCTCTGACAGTAGGTGGTGCTTATGGAACAGCTGCAATATAGTGTTTCCTTGGTTACCACTGTAAACAAAGCTGCACTGCAATTATAAGGGTTGTGGCTAGAAGGGATACAGCTCCGACCAGAAACGAAAAATGAAATTTAATTTTCTACCTATTAGATTGTTTTATTAATGTCTACACCTACCCCTACCCCAACCCTAAACCTACCCCTTACAATAATGAAAAAATAGTAATTATTGTTGTACAGTGTGACAAAAATTATGCTGTATTGATGTGTGCATGCCCAGTAGCACAATACGCATCCCTTCTAGCCTTAACCGATTATAAGCAGTACTTTAATATACATTATACACAGGTAAGTGGAAAAGAAAATGCCATCAAAACTTTTCTGAAGACGGTACATTCCCCTCAGAGATACGTTCAAATAACCCACCACCCCCAATTCATATTTATATTTTATATTTTTATTTATATTTTATTTAGATCTATATTTTTCCTCCAATATTTTGAGCGTCACAAACAGTCAGCTTGATCTGCCTGGTAAGGTATTTTCTCCTCTTAAGAGTCCATCTTAAGCATCTCTAGCTTCTGTTAGCATCATGTTTGCAGACTTAAAATATTTCCACATAAATTACATTTTGGGAAATGATTATGCAGTTTGTGTGCAGTTCCAGAATAGAGATTGGCCAAAATAAAAAATAAATAAATAAAAACGAATTTTTTTAAAATTTATGGCTGGTTGACTGGTGCATCTCTAGAACCCAAAACTTTCCCACGCTGATGATTTACAACAAGCAGGAGGGTCTTCAAGCTCTTGCATACCATCTGAACTCGCCGTTCTTGTTTTGGGTTGGTGCGCAGATCATCTATTCTTCTGCTCTTTCCTGTTGTGATGTTTAGCGGCACACCCACTTCTGGATTGATCACCTGTGACTGACTGTATTAGTCATCTGACTGCATGAACCGAACCGTGATGTCCATACCATGACGGTTCAGCGGAACGAATGCAAAACTGTTATTAGTGCGTAAGTTTTAACAACTCACAAGACCCTAAAATCTGATATTAGTCTATCGTTTAGCATTTGTCGGCCTAGTGTTTGCAGTGTGCTTTGCACTGTTGGCTAGTGCAATTTTTTTTATTTTAACGTGTTCAATCAGTGACTGAACCCATCCGTGGGAGAGATGATTGGCTCTGATTGGCTGTTCAGCTTAGCAAACTAGTGCACACGAAGAAAAACTGACGTGATGAAGCTACCGAAGAAGTTGAGCGAGATAGGTGTGAAATGGTAAGAAAGCCATGCTTTGTTTATGGTTTGTCCTAGCTCTTCATTTTTTCCCTTTTTGAATGTAGACTACTGACACCTGCTGGTGTGGAGAGTTATTTCCTCTCTCACAGATGCAGAATGTATGTGCTAGTTAGTCGTGAGGCGACAACACAGTCCACTTTCTTTGTGGCTAATTCTTTAATGGTGGTTTGGTGTGTCTGGGCCTTAGCAAATACCCACAAAACCCTAGTAAACACACAGCAATGCTCTGGCAACTTCCCAGAGCACTCTAGGAACTATATAGCAACACTTTGTCAATGTAATATCAACTCAAAATACTCTAGCAACATTTTAGGTAAATTCCCAGGCAACCATACATTACACCCTAGCAACCACATAGCCATAACTTAGCAACCACTTAGTACATCCTAGCAACACAATTCTTGGTTGTTGTTTTTGTTGTTGTTAAAGTCTATCCATTGTGTTACCTATGCATGCATCTTGCTGTTACACCCAAAGATTGTTCTCACTCAAGACGCATTACTTATTCATCCTCCGTTCAGTTCCGTTCCCCTCTCATTCCAAACACATTTTCTATTTATTCAAAAGCCATTTTCTCCTCGATTTGGGATCTGAAGGATTGGATTGGGTTAATGTGAGCAGGTCTGGTCCATTCATCTCTGCCTCACCTGAGGGCCTGTTGTATCTGTGTTAATGCACTGAGCGCTATCTGACTCCAACCTTGACTCCCATCCAAGAACAAAGAGCCAGAATGAACTTCAGAATACAGGAGAGAATATTGACAAAGCTACTATAACTTCTGACAAAAAGTTGAGTATTCAGAGCTACAGAAACTAAGTCTCCTTGGATGCTATGTGCTTGCATGCTCAGAAAAAATATAAGGTAATTACACACAGACAGCTGCAAATTTAAAATAGGAGTCAAATGTGAACTGAGTACATTCTTGAACAAATTGCCTGTTTAAGGAGTTGTAACATTGTCAGAAATGCTCTGTACAAAAACCAGTTTGAGAATTAGTATTTTGTACATTTTACATTGAATATAATGTTGTGTCTTGTATTGTAGAGTCTCAAATTAACATAAGAATAAACTTTTCACAACAGTATATTATAGTATTTATTCATATTTTGAATTAGCTTTTATTTTTCAAATACAACTACAACTACAACTTGTGCCTCAATAAACTCCTAATTTCCTGCTTATTAATAGTTAGTGAGGTAGTTTAAGGGGCACCTATTATGCTTCTTTTTACAAGATGTAATATAAGTCTCAGGTGTCCCCAGAATGTGTCTGTGAATTTTCAGCTCAAAATACCCCACAGATCATTATCATTTTGAAAATGCTTATTTTGAGTGGAAACAGAAACAGGCGTTTTGATTATCATGTCTATCATGCTGAAATCATGCGTTTTAAAGCCATATCAGTTTAAACTTCTGATATATATACGGTTTTCTGAGCACACACATCCGAAGTGTACAAAGCGGCTGTCACATGCATAAGTAACGTTATTAAACTAAGTTTTCTTTCACACACACAAGTTTATGTTAAAACACACATAAGTTACAAAAACACAGCCGATTATGTCTGTGAAGGTAAACAGCTGGGAAAGAAATCACATTTTTATATTAGATCTGTGTATTAAGTGAAAGCAGCAACCTGAGCTCACTGGAAATACGTGCCTCTACATACATTTCTGCAAGACTGAAAAAACCTCTATACATACAAATCGCTGCAGTTTCCAGTTGAAATGAACACTAGAGGCAGTAAAACTCTAACAACTTTTATTCCTTTTCACACAAACGTATGATTTACAGGTATATTTTTGATTAATAAAGGCAAATTTTCACACAATTAGTTGCAGAATGTTATGTTAAAACAATTTTAACACCCTGCACGATTTGAAAACTGATACTTTTGAACGTTGTCGTCACATATACAGCTTCATATGCATGAGTTTTCTAATCCAGTAGATTTACTCGGTAGCTCATGCGATACGGCGTTGCACTTAGGTGATGAAGAGCTCCGGTACGAATCCCCGTGAAACTACGGTTCGACTAAACAGCTCAAATCTGCATAAGGAAGTTAAAATAGCATGGCTGCATCAGCGAATACGTTTTTATATTACTTTTGCATTTGTTAACACTATCGGGTAGGTTTAGGTTTGGGTTTGGTGTAGGGGATATTTCCAACATGATAGAGCATTAAACTTTAGCGACACTCACCAGATATTTGAATTCTGAATGGCCGCAAAACGTACCTCAATCAGCATAATAAAAACGCTGCAATACGTGCCTGTACCAACGTAATAAAAACGTGCCACGGTCACATATTAAACGTGTGTTTTAGCGCCACTCTCTGGACATTTCACTTTGAAACTGCCGCGAAACGTGCAGTAAGGTACATAATTACGGGGCTGCAGAAATGTATGTAGAGGCACGTATTTCCAATGAGCCTGGGTTGGAAAGCAGTGTAATATACAGAACCTATACTGCTGTCTACACTGTTAATATGACTCAAACAATAAAATAAAAGCAGAAAATCACTTACTGCTCTGGACTAAATAACGTCTATAGCCTTAATATGACATTTCTTACTTGAGTGCTGCTTTTAAATGCTCTAACATAAAGATAAACATGGAGGATTGAGTGTGGCTCACTCAGTGTGGGCCCACGGGGTCTCTGCAAATACGGCAGTGTCCATCAACAATCCTGGGTGGGGCTGGTAACGTCACACTTTACGCCCCATTCACACGGCGCGTCGGCGTCAACGCCTCTCGTTTACTTTGAATGGAGTGACGTCAAGCATTGGCAAAATGAATTGTGGGTCCATCGCGTCGCGTTGGGTCCGTTGCTCGTGGCAGAAGTTGAAAACTTTAAGCGCCAATGCAGGCGTCAGCCAATCGGATCGCCTCATGCAAATGACCTAGCGCAGATGCTAGCCAATCACGTGCATGCAACACCAGAAACTAATGTGATTGGCTGTTGTCACTATGACGGTCGCGTCAGCACCAAGCTTCAGAAACGCCCTCCGTCAAGCGTTAACGCTGACACCCTGTGTGAATGGGGCGTTACGGATTCTGTGATCGGTAAGCTCTAAGACACTGGTTATGATTTATGGGGATTTAACAAAAGGAGTGGGTGGATTTTTATCATTATAAAGTGGTTCTGTACACACACTGCCAACACACATTTATGTCCAAATAACATGTAAAAGTTAATTTTGCATTTGCTCTTTAAATTTAGGTATTGGGTAGGATTAGGGATGTAGAATATGGCCATGCAGAATATGTCCTTTAAGTACTAATAAACAGCCATAGGCATGCTAAAAAGCAACTAGTTAATAGTGAGAATTGGTCCCTAAACTAAAGTGTTACCCTTAACTGTAAAACAAAGAAACTCTTAAGATGGTATATGTGTTTTGGAGCTGGTAATTAGTCTCTAGTCAATTCCACCCGTTCCAAACGATGTCATTTTTGCTGGTTGACCAACCACTGTGTTCCAAAATTTGTCCATCTTTAGCTGGTATGACCTGGTGGAAGCGTTTTTTTTTTGTTTTTTTTATTTTTTGGTTGACTAGTTAATGATGAGCTTAAAGCTGCTAGAGGCAAACTACCATGTTCTATAATTCTGCAGTCAAACATTTTTCCATATTATTACCACTAATCTAACTGACTGTTGTCTCTTACATCTGAACTTATACATTGTACTGGTTTATTCTACAGTTACACACTGCATCTCCCTACATAATCCAGATATTTCTACTCAAATTAATATTTCATGTCCATTTATGTATTTGGTAAGTATCTATATAATCAGACAGATAATGTGCAGTTAGACTGTACATTAGCCCTTATTTAATTGACATAATTGACATATTTCAAGCTCTTTCAACCACTGGAATCCAAGGGGACTGTCGGCTGATTCCCAGCAGATGATTTTGGTGCATATATATAAAGCATGAAAATCCATTGCTTGTGTGAACAACAATTGTTATAAGACGACTGCTATAACATGCTTAACTTTTTTCACCTTCTAACAGAGTTTTATACATATTTCTCCTTTCTTTAGGGACTAAACAAACCAGCAAGTAACATTTTCGCCTCAATGCAATTTTCCCATGGCTGGCCTATCACCCATCCACATCCCTTCCCACAGAGTCCATTACAGCAGTGCCTGAACGGATGCTCATGGCAAACAGGTTCCTCTAGGCGCCGCGGCTACATGCTCGAGGTAGAATGTAGATTGAAGCAGACATCAATAAATAATTACGAGTCTTGAGACTTTTAAATAGGAATCTATGCAGTGTGAAGCGGCGTTTAATCGAGTAACTTCTGACACTGTATCCATCATTGGAAAAGCAGCAGACATCAGCAGAAAACGAACAAGCCTGCTTCTGAGATTTGCCTTCATTTGCTTTGTCTCTGGAAAGGGGGCACTCGGTGATATTTAAATTCATCAATTGACTTGAATTTGCACTGGTCTCTGGGTGCATTGTAGAGCTAAGGGTGAAAATCAAACCGAGACTATAATCATAGCAAAGTAATAAAGAGAAGATGCGAAAAAAACAACATAAAATTGGTACCTTCTACTCTAATTGAATGAGTCTAGCTATACCAAGAAGTTTGGCCGCCCTATTTGCATTTAGCTGTAATCATATCAGCGCTGATATGTATTATTTGTAGAAGTGTACCCAAAATGCAAATTCATGGATTTGATTTTCTTCGCTCC